>MCFG01000014.1:0-12500 GCA_002104895.1 Anaeromyces robustus | reverse complement strand
ATAAATAAATAAATAAAATAAATAAAAATCATATCAATATAATATATCTTGATATGATTTTATTAAAGTGAATGAATTTTTTGGGATTATTATTATAAAATTACTATTATATATTATCTTTTCCTTTCTTTTCAAGTAGCTTAATACTAATTAAAGTCTACAATATTATCATTATTATTGTTGTTTTAGCTATTAACTTCTTACAATAATATTTATATATAAAAGGATTTTAAAAATAATATATTTTATATCATATATACTTTTATTATTTTATTTTTATATGATTAATTATATATATTTAATTTATAATTGAATAATACTCTCCTTTTTTATTTTATTTTTTTTTATTAGTATTATAATTATTTTTTATTTTTTCTTTCAATTATATATAAATTATTATATATATTAAATATGTAAATAATTATACATATTTTATAATAAAATTAATTGAAATTTAATATTATAATATATTTATTAATATAAATGATGCATTAAAAAAAAATTTTTTTTTTTTTTTTCAATATATATATAAGAATAAAAGATTTAAAACATTCTTTTAGAATTAGTTTTTTGATGATTTTAATAATGAAAAATCAAAAAAATATATATATATTTATATTTAATTTAAAATTAATAACATGATTTAAAGGATCATAAGAAATATATTATAATTATGATATTGGTTCTATTTTTTTAAATAAATTCCTAGTATTATAATATATTATGTTATATATTTTATTTTATTTACATTTTTATTATATAGTTTATTTGAAGAGTAAAAGTTTTTTTTTTTTTTTATTAATCAAAAAAAAGAAATTAAACACAATTTAAAGAAAACTTTTTTTTTATTTAAATGATTCTTCAGATATATATAAAATATATTTTTCGATAAATATTAATTATAAAATATTAAAATTCTTTTTAATATTTTATAATTAACAAATTCATTTCATTTTAAGCATTTAAATAATATAAATATAAGTAAAAATCATATTTCTAAATAATGTCTGTAAAAAAAAAATTGTATTATTAATAACAATTTTGAAGTATTTATTGAAATACTTAATTAAAAATTAAAAGTACTTTAAAATTATATAACATGACAGTCATGTCAAAGAAAAAATTTTTTTTTATTTGTTTAATTATTTATGTATAAAAGTAAAAAAATATAAATTATTAAATATAAAAAAAATCATTCTTACTTAACTAATGATAAATAATATAAAATAATACCCATAAATACTTATAAATAATTGCATTTTCAAAAAATAAAATATAAAATTTTTTATAAAAAAAAAATTAAAATATGAAGATTTAAATGGATATTTCTATATAAATATATGTTTAACAATATTTTAAATAAAAATAGTTTATTATTATTATTATTATTATTATTATTATTATTTATTTAAATTTATTTTTAAAAAAAAATATACTTTTATTGCTTTTTTTTTTTTTTAATTTATTTATATTGTTTAAGTATAAATGAAAATAATGAAAAATTATGGAAGCATTTTAATACATATTAATAAACATTTATTTAAAATTTTGTTATTATTATTATTATTATTATTATTATTATTATTATTATTGATATTGATATTGTTGTTGTTAATAATTATTAGTCACACTTTTTTTATTTTTATTGATTTTCAATATTTATAATATTTATAAAAATAAAAAAAGTGAAAAGAAGTAACATACAAATAAATAAATAAATATAAATAAATAAATATAAATAAATATAAATAAATATAAATAAATAGTTATTATTATTATATCTATTTCTAAAATTTCTAAAATTTCTAAAATATATAACTAAACATAAAAGTATCTATCTATTACTCATTTTATATTTTTTTTTAATTATTAAAAATACAGAAAAATTCAAAACATCTCATGAATTATTTATTAAATAATAAATTATAAATAAGTAGTAACATAACATATATTATTTTATATTAGTTTATATTAAATAATATATAATATTCATTTTATATTTTTTTTAAAGTTTAATTAAAGTAAAAAATATAAAGCATAAAAGCTTATTAATCTCACTTTTTTTTCAATTATTAAAAATACAGAATTACTTTTATTATTTTTTTTATATCAAAATGGATAATCCATGAAATGTAATAAAAATAAAATTAAATTAATCTATATATATTATAAATATATTGTAATATATTAATCTTTTTCATTTATAATCTTGAATAGAATAATTGAAAATTAATTAATAAAGTGTCACCCATTCTATAAAAGCTTTTTTTTTTTTTTTAATAAAAATTTAGAAATCTGAAAAAAAGGAAAAGCTTCAATAAAAAAAAACTTATTATTAATTTAGTAAATAATTTTTATAATCGAGGTTAATTTTAAAAAACTAAACAATAAATAATGAAATAAAAAAGAAAAAAAGAAAAAAAAACTCAATAAATAACATATATATATTTCATATGAATATTTAAAAAATGTATAATAATTATTAGTAATAATAATTTATTTATTCAATTTATATCAATGAAAAGAATGAAAAGAAATAAAATATATATAAAATATATTATTTTAAATATTAATATTTTAATTAATATTTTATTTTATTTTATTTTATTTTATTTTATTTTATTTTATTTTTATTTTATTTTTTAATATTTTTCTTTTATATTTATATTTATATTAAGTTTTTTATATTTTTATTATTATTATTTTTTTATTATTAATTGTTTACATATTCCTAATTATTTATTATTTTATTATTTTATGTGTCATTTTAATTATTTTTAGTTGCAGTTTTATTAAACTCACATGAAACACCTTTTACATCATAATTATATTAAAAATTTCCTTTTATGATAATTTCAATCGAAGCCTTTTTTTTATTATTTTTGTTTAATAAAAAAAATTTAAAAAATAAAATAAAATAAATAATATATTAATAATATATTAATAATATATATTATAATTATATATTATAATTAAATTAAAAATATTTTATTTATAATAAATTTAAATTAACTTTTGATGCCTTAAATTAAAAAAAAAAAAAAAACTCGTTTAATCTATCAAAAAACTTCTTAGGAGTAAAAAATTATTATTATTAATATTATAATTAAAAAAGTTATAATTCTTTTCTTAAACTTTTTTCAAATAAGATATAAGAAGATACGATTTATAAAATAAAGGAAAAAAAATATTTCATGAATAAAAAAAAACTTTTTTTTTATATTTTTATTTTTTACTTTGTTATATTTTTTTATTTTATTACACTATATTTAAAAATAAAAATAATCTTGAATTATTTTAAGTGAAATTAACTTTCAATTTTTCTCTTTCTTTTTTCTAGATCCAGTTACAATTATTATTAATCTTTTATTTATGATTATTATATATTATATATATAGTATTTGATTTATTAATAATCTTCTAGATTTTCCGATTTTCATGTTATCTTTTTTTTTTAATACTTTCTTTCCTTAATTGATAAATATTAATATTATTTTGTTTTTTTTTTTTAAAAAAAAAATTAAGAATCTCTTCATTTCTTAATAAAATAATGTCATTTTCATATGAACATGAATTCTTAATTTTATTTGTTTGATACTTTTATTCATTCATGTTCATATTATTATATTAATAAAAATAAAAAAAAAAAACGAATTATATTTAAATCAAAAAATATGTGGAAAAAAAAAAAATTTTTATTTCTTTTTTTTTTTTTTTTTTTTTTTTTTAACCTGTCAATTGAAATGTAGAACATTTGATTGAATGCAATTATTTTATCTTTATTTAAAAAAGATATTTTATTCTTTGCATGTTTATATCTTTGTATTCATATAATAATATATGTTACAATAAAAAAAAACCAAGTAAATTATTTCTTTTTTTTAATGATGATAAACTTTTTTTTTTTATATTTAATGATTTATATATATAAAATAGTTTATTATCATATAATTGTTTACTTTTAATATTCATATTTATTATATATTTTTCATAAAAAAAGTCAATTAAAAATAGAATAAAATGTAAAAAAAAGTTAAATATTATTAAAGTATATATATATATATATATTTAGCTCTTTACTTTATTATTTTGTAAAAAAAAAGTTTATAGTAACTTTTTAAATTCATATTATTATATTTAAAATGTTTTATATAATTAATTCTATAATTCTATGTTCAACTTATTGATTATTACCATTATTGTTATTATACTAAATAATTATTTCTAATTTTTAATAGTTTTCTTTTTTCTTTTTTCTTTTTATCTTTCTTTTTTTATTTTATTTTATTTCTTTTCTTTTTATTCTAATTGATATTTTTTGACTTTTATTATCTTATAATTTTCTGTTTAATTTTAATAGAATTTCATTTATTTTTTTTATTTTTTATTTTTTTTTTTTTTCATTTGTTCCTGCATCAAAAAAATGTCAATTAGAATAACAATTTATTGTTCATTATATACATAATATATTATTATTATATATTATTTAATTATTTTATATTATTTTATATAGTTTAATTTAATTATATTTATATATTAAAATTTTATAATTAAATTTTAAAAATTTTTTTTTTTTTTAAAAAAAATTCTTTTCATGTTTTTTTTTTATAATAAAACGATTATATATTGTTTCCATATATTAAAATATATTAAATATATATTAAAAAAAAACTTTTTTTAAATAAAAGGTTAATTGTAAAATATTTATTAAATACTTATTTAATATAGGTTAATATAGGTTATATAATACAATATATAATATTGGTTATATAATTATTATATGCTATGCATAATTATTATAATTATTATATAATATTTAATATTTAATATTTAATAAATAAATAATATTATATAAATGTATAAATTGAAATAGTTAATTTTAAATATATTATATATCGAATAATTTATTATATATACTGAATATGGTTTATTATATATTTTAATATATATTTTATTATATGTTTTATATTAAATTAACTAATTTTATAATATATTGTAATTAATTATGTATGGTTTTCTTTTATATTAGAATATTTTGAAAAAAAAAATTTCCAGAAAAAATTAAAATAAAAACAAAAAAAAATTTCCAGAAAAAATTAAAATAAAAACAAAAAAAAATTTCAAAATTTTTTTTAAAAACACTTTCACTTTAAAATAAAACTAAATTATATATATAAAATTTTTTTTTTAAAAAAAATATTAATAATAATAAAGATATATTATATATATTCACATATAAAATAAAAAATATAAAATAATTGTAATAATTATAATAATTACTATTAAAACTATTTTTTTTTTTTTTTTTGAAATATTTCTTTTATAGATAATAATTAAGAGTTTTCTATATGAATTAACTAAACTATATTCTTTTTTTTTTTTAACAAACAATAATAAAAAATAAAACTTTAAACTATCTTTTTTTAAAATTACGCTTTTTTTAAAAGAAATAATTTTGATAATAAATAATTTTTTTTAAAAAAAACGAAAACCTCAACTATCTTTATATATAAAATAAAAGAAACTTCATGATATTTTAATATATCTTTTTTTTAACATTTCAAAAAGAAAAACAAAGAACAAAATTTTATAAAAAAAAAAAAAAAAAAAAAAAAAAAAAAAAAAAAAAAAAAAAAAAAAAAATTTAAAATTAAATAAAATTTTTTTCTTTGTCTTATTTAATATATTAATTAAATAATTTCTTTTTTAAAAAAATCTAACAAAAAAAAAAAAAAAAGAACTATTTTAATTTTTATAAAAAACAAAATATCTTTATTACTATCACTTTTAAATTATTTATTCAATGTTAGTATATGAATATTTATACATATATATATTTTCTTTTTTATTTTTTAAATTATAAATTTTTTTAATTTAAAATTTACAATTTTAAATTTTCAATATATAAATTACTTTTGTAATTGAATAAAATAAATAAAATATATACAAAACTTTTCATTTTTTTTTTTATTTTATAAATATAAATGATTAAAAAAATATATTTTGACCTTTCCCTTTTTTTCTATATTAATTTAAAAATTTGTTAATTTATTTTCATGTCATATCATGTTTATTTGTTTAATAATGTATTATAAATAATAATAATTTTTTTTTTTAATTTATACTAATTTCAATTTTATATTATTGTATATTATATAAAAAAAATTTTTTTTAGTAACATATATATATATAAAACAAAATGGTTAGTGCTGCTTTAGATATTAAAAATTGTTCCAGAATTATTGTTGTTAGGTAATAATTAAAAAAAAATATAATAAAAGGTATATAATAGATATATATCGAAGAAAAAAAAAATTAATTTTTTTAAAATGTTTTTATAAATATATTTTTAGTCATTTACTTCCAACAGTATGTCGCTTTAGAGGAAAATTATTAAAAAGTTCATCTGTTAGTATTAGTTCATATGAACAATACTTAGCAGAAAAGGAAGAAAGATATAAAAGTATGGAATTAAATAAAAACTTCAACTCTAAATGGGAATTTACTCATCGTCAAAGTCATTCTGCTATGAATTCTGGTATTCAAGTTTTAAAACAAAAACTTGGTACTGATAGAGTCATTCATATTGGTTTACCAGGGGAATTAGAAACAACTGATGGTAAAAAAATATCATGGAGTGAATTAAATGAAAATACTGAAATGAAAGAATCTTTAATAAATGAATTATATTGTGAATTAAAACAAATTCCTTTATTAATTGAACCAGAAACTATTCATTCCTATTATAATGGTTACTGTAAATCTGGTAAATTTTTAAACATTTTTTTTTAAATATTATTTTAATTTATAATTTTTTATTTTATTTTTTTTTTGGAAATATATTAAAAAATGAAATATTAATATATCAATAAATTATTTTTTTTTTTACTTATTTTGGAAATAAATTTTTTTTCTTTTTTTGAAAATTAAAATAGTTCTTTGGCCTTTATTCCATTATATTTTACAAAATTATACAAGTGGAAGAAAAGAAAATGAATATTGGGAAGCCTACAAATTAGTTAATGAAATATTTACTAAAAAAATTGTTGAAATTTATCAACCAGGAGATCTTAGTAAATTTATATTATTATTTGCTATTATAATTATTATATATTATATAATATATAAAATATAAGAATTATTTTATTAATTATGTTTATATACCTATGTATTTTTTTTTCTTTATAAAATAAAAAAAAAAAAAATAGTTTGGTTCCAAGATTATCATTTTCTTGTAGCTCCATCTCTATTAAGAAAAGCTATTCCAACTTGTACTATTGGTCTTTTCCTTCATACACCATTTCCAACTTCAGAAATATTCAGAAGTTTATCAAGTAAGTTTAGAAAATGATAAAAAAAAATTTTTTTTTTTACTATATTATAAAATTTTATTATTATAATTTTTATTATTATAATTATAATTATTATAATTTAAATTTATTATATATTTTGTGTATTTCATTTTTTCATTTCCTTTTTTGTCAATTTTATCAATACATATATTAAAATCTTTATTTTTTTTTTTTTAAAGATTAATTATCAATTTATAAACTTTATTCATTAAAATTTTTATAAATGTAGTTATTAAATTTTTAAATATATTAGAATTTAAATTAATATATTAGAATTTAATTAAAAGATTTTTTTAATTTATTTTTGTATTTCTATTATTTTTTTATATTTTTTTTCATAAAATGATTTTTTAATTTATAAAATATATAATTATTGTAGTATATAATAAAAACAATTTTAAATAGTAAAATATTAGAATATAATAACAATACCAAATAATAATAATAATAATAGTTATAGTGTAATAATTATAACAAAAAAATGATAATTATAAAAAAAATTTATAAATTTTAATTAAATATTCTTTTTTAATAAAAATAATATAGAAAAGAAGGAAATACTTAAGGGTGTCTTAGGTAGCAATTTAGTTGGTTTCCAAGTAAGTAATTTTTATACTATTTTCTTTTTTTTTTTTTTTTTTAGAAAAAAATATTAATAATTATTATGTAAAATAAAAAAAATTAAAATTATATAACAAATTATTTCTTTTTTTTTATGTTATTATTTTTTTAAATAGACTTACTCTTATTGTAGACATTTCGTTAGTAACTGTACTAGAATTTTAGGTTTAGAATCTACTCCAAGAGGTGTTGAATATAATGGCAGTATAACATCTGTAGAAATATTCCCAATTGGTATTGATGTAGAAAATCTTCAAAAGGAATTGTAAGTTATATATATATATATATATATTTAAATTATTATTTACTATTAAATTGATTATAGAAAAAAAACATGTTTTATATATATATTCTTTTATTTTTTTATGATTATTACAAAATAATATAAAACATGTTTATATAATTTTATTATTTTATGATTATTACTAAATAATATAAATACGAATATAAATAATAATTATATATTATTAATTTTTTTTTCTATTATAACAGAGAAACATCAAATATTAAAAAGAAGATTGCATCATTTAAAGAAAGATATGCAGGAAAGAAAATTATTATTGGTTCTGATAAATTAGATAAAACTAAAGGTGTTGAATATAAATTAAAGGCATATCAAAAATTCTTAAGACTTTATCCTGAATGGCAAAATAAAGTTATTTTAATTCAAATCACCACTCAAAATTCAGATAATGATGTTGATAATAATTTACAAGGAGAAATTTCTGAATTAGTTGCTCGTATTAATGGTGAATTTGGTACTATTGAACATCAACCACTTTTATATTATCAAAATAATATTGATAGAAGTGAATATTATGCTTTATTAAGTGTAGCTGATGTTGCTTTAATTACTTCTCTTCGTGATGGTATGAATACTATGTCTTATGATTATATTGTTTGTCAAAAAGGTAATTATATATTTTATATATATATATTGATATATTGATAAGTATAATAAAATAATAAGAATTATTATAATAACAAACATATAAAAAAAAATTCAAAATATTTATGAATATTATGAATATATTGTAAATATTTATTTATAAATAATATTAATTTTTATGTTTTTTTCTTTCTTTTTTTTTTTTTTTTTTTTTTTTATGATGTAATATCAAAATTTTTATAGATAAATTCGGACCTTTAATTTTAAGTGAATTTACTGGTGTTGCTGGTTCATTAAGTGATGCTTTAATGATTAATCCATGGGATCAAACTGTAAATTTATATTATTCTAAAATATTAAAAATTATAAATATAAATCAATAATAAATTATTTATAATAATAATAAAAAAAAAATTTTTTTTTTTTGATAATTAATAATATATATAAAATTAATTAGGGTATTGCTAATTCAATCTATGAAGCCTTAACAATGCCAAAAGAGGAACAAATAATTAAATATAAGGTAATTTTTTAAATTAAAAAAAAAAAAAAATAAATGTTACATTTAACAGTTACAATAATTCTATTTTTTCATATAAAATTAATACTTTTTTAATTAATAAATAAAAAAAATAAAAAAATATTAATTTAAATATTTTTATTTTTTTATTTTTTATTTTTACTATTTCATTTATTATAGCAATTATATAAAATTGTTTCTACTCAAACTGTTCAGTCATGGACTAAATCATTTGTAACAGAATTACTTAGAAATTCTCACTCTTATGATCCATCTGTTCCAATTCCTTTATTAGAAAGAAATAATATTAAAGAAAAGTATATCAATGCTAAGAAGAGATTAATCTTCTTTGATTATGATGTAAATTTTATTATTATTATTATTATTATTATTATTATTATTATTATTATTTTATATTTTATATTTTATATTTTATATTTTATATTTTATATATTAATATTAATATAATTAATTAATAATAATATATAATTCATATTTTTTTTTATGAATTTTTTTTTTTATAAATTAATAATAAAATTATTATTTTTATTTTATTTTAGGGTACTTTAACTCCTATTTGTAAAACTCCAGCTGCTGCCGTTCCATCAATTGAAATGTTAGCTGCTTTACGTACTTTAACTTACAATCCAAATAATATTATTTTCATTATTTCTGGTCGTGATCAAGCCTTTTTAGATAAATATTTAGGTCATATTCGTAATTTAGGTATGAGTGCCGAACATGGATTTTTAATTAAATATCCTGGAGGAGTATGGGTTAATTCTGAAAGTGAAACAGATTTATCATGGAAAAAAGATGTTGAAGAAATTTTCAATTTCTATACTGAACGTACTCAAGGTTCATTTGTAGAACAAAAGAAATGTGCTATTACATGGCATTATCGTTTAGCTGATCCAGATTATGGAGCTTTCCAAGCTAAAGAATGTAAAAATCATATTGAAAATTCTGTTTTATCTAAATATCCTATTGAAATTTTACATGGAAAGAAATGTCTTGAAGTTCGTCCAATTACGGTTAATAAAGGTGAAATTGTTAGACAATTAATAAATGTTCATCCAGATTGTGATTTTGTTTTATGTGCTGGTGATGATAGAACGGATGAAGATATGTTTAAAGCATTAAGTAATTTAGAAATTTCAAAAGATAATATCTTCACCACTATTGTTGGACCACCCTCTAAAAAATCTACAGCTCAATGGAGAGTTAATGAACCAAGTGATTTAATTGATATTATGGAAGTTTTAGCTCAATGTAATGATAATAATAATTAAAATAAATAAGAATAATAATAAGAAAAAAAATTTTTTTAAAAATTATAAAATTAAAAAATCAAAAAATCAAAAAATCAAAAAATCAAAATATTAAGAATTAAAAATAATAGGAAAAAAAAAAGAATGGGGAAATAATAATAAAATAATAATGATAATAAATAAATAGAAATAAAAAATCATCATACGCTGAATTTTTTATCATTTCAATGAATTATATATACAATATAAACATATCAATATATATAATTTAATTTGTTAATATAATCAAAAAAAAAAAAAATCAAAAAATCAAAAAATCAAAAAATCAAAAAATCAAAAAATCAAAAAATCAAAAAATCAAAAAATCAAAATCAAAAAATCAAAAAATCAAAATCAAAAAATCAAAAACAAAAAATCAAAAAAAAAAAAAAAAATAGCGCAGTAAAAATAATAAAAAAAAAAAATTAAATATCAATAAAAAATATAAAATAAAAAAAAAACAAAAAAAAGCAAAAAAAAAATGTATAGCTCAAAAAAAAAATAATTAAAACAAAACAACAAAAAAACTATTCAAAAAAAAAAAAAAGATCAAAATTTAATACAAAAAAAACAAAACAAAACAAAAATAATAATAATAATTCATTGAATTATATTATATATATTCTATAATTTAAGAAAAAAAAATCTTCTTTTTTTTTTTTTTTCTTTTTTCTTTTTAAATTTTTATAATCAGTTTTGTAACTTTTTTTAATTTATAATCTATTTTATAATTTATTTATTTTTATTATAAAAATTTAAAAAAAAAAAAAAAAAAGAAAAAAAAAAAATTTCTTTTTTTTTCATTTATTTCTTTTAAGAAAATATATAATATAGGTTAATTTTTTGGAAAAATATAATGATTTATAATATAATTAATAATTAATAATTAATTAATAATATTAAGTTATTTTCTGATTAAAATATTAATTAATAGATAATAATTTAAAAAAAAAAAAAAAAAAAGATTATTCTTTCCAATTAAAAAAAAAAAAAAATAGTCATAGGTAATTTTTAGATATGTGACTTTTTTTTTTTTTTTTTTTAATTCTTTTTAAACTATTTAAAAAAAAAAAAACAATGATTAAAAAGAATTAAAAAAAAAAAAAAGAAAAAAAAATATATTTGACATATATTTAAGAAGCTTATAATTATTGAATTTATTTATTTTATATAATAACATAATATAATATATATTTTTAAATAATAATAATTTATAACAAAAAAAAAAAAAAAAAAAAAAAAAAAAAAAAAAAAAAAAAAACGCAAATATTAAAAAAAAAAAAAAAAAAAAAAAAAAAAAAAGTAATATATAATATTTATTTATATAGAATATTTTTAGTAGTAAAAAAAACAAAAAATTTTTTTTTCTAAAAAATTCTTTCATTTTTATTTTTAATACATACTATTATTAAAAAAATAATAATAATGAAAGTTTTTAATAATTAGAAGAAAAAGAAGTAATTTAAATAATAATAATAATAATAATAATAATAATAATAATAATAATAATAACAGTAATAACAGTAATAATAATAATAATATTAAAATTAATATATAATATTTTACTAGTAATAATATATTATTTTTATTTTATTTTTTTACTTTTATTCTAATTCTATATTTATTAATAATATATATATGATAATTGATTTTCTTTTTTTTTTTTTTTAGAATAATATTATAATAATAATATAATAATAATAAAAAAAAAAAAACATTTAAAACAGAAAAAAAAAAAAAAAAGAAAAAAAAAAGAAAAAAAGAAAAACAATATTAAATTATATAAAATAATTGATGACAATAATATA
>MCFG01000139.1:127500-149271 GCA_002104895.1 Anaeromyces robustus | reverse complement strand
TGGAATAACAGTCTTAACAACCTTTTCAATAAGTTCCTTACGTAAATCTTCAGTAGAAATTTCTGGAGCGTGTTGAGTAGAAATAACAACGTTGTCAACTCTTAATGGAGTAGTAACACCATTTTCAATCTTGTATTCAACAGTAACTTGAGTCTTAGTATCTGGACGTAACCATGGAAGAGTACCATCTCTACGAAGTTCAGCTAACTTAAGGTTAAGCTTGTGAGCTAACATGTGAGAGAGTGGCATTAATTCTGGAGTTTCATCAGTAGCGTAACCAAACATAATACCTTGGTCACCAGCACCAATATCTTCAACATTGTTAGAAACTTGAGTAAGACCTTGAGCAATATCTGGAGATTGTTGTTCAATAGCAACTAAAACGTTACAGGTCTTGTAATCGAAACCTTTAGAGGAATCATCATAACCAATTTTCTTAATAGTAGATCTAACAACCTTTTGGAAATCAATTTGAGCGTTAGTGGTAATTTCACCGAAAACCATAATCATACCGGTCTTAGCAGCTATTATTTTATTTAAATTATTTTTAATATTAATAAAAATAATTATATAAATATTTTAATAATTAATATAAATATATATATTTTTTAAACTTGAAAAAAAAATATTTATTTATTATTTTCTTTATTAATAATAATTAATAATCTTACCAGTTTCACAAGCAACGTGTGAGAACTTATCTTGAGCAAGACAAGCATCAAGAATAGCATCAGAAATTTGATCACAAATCTTATCTATTTTTTTTTTTTTGATATTTAATATTTAAAAATGAAAAAGAAAAATAATGATTAATTTATTTTCTCAAATACCATTATTTTTTTTTAATTATTATTTTATTATTTCTTTATATATATATTGCTTTATTTAATAACTCTATATATATATCATTTTATTTTATATTCTATTCCTTAAACATGATAATTTACCTGGGTGACCTTCACCAACAGATTCAGAAGTAAAAAGGAAAGTTTCGGCCATTGCTTATAATTTTACTATTAATTTTTATTTCTATGTAAATTTATTTTAAAAAATAATGATATTAAATATATATTAGTTACACCGTTTATATTAAATATATAATATAATATAAAAATATATAATATATTTTAAATATCTTCAAAAAAATAAAATAATAATTTTATTTTTTAACTAATTATTATAATAAATAATTAAAAAATCTATCCTATATAATAACCACTTACAATTAATATACTGTAAAGTAGAAAAAAAAAAAAAAAAAAAAAAAGAAGAAATATTTTCTATTTTATATGATTTTTTATTTGATTAATATAATATCATGAATAATTAAATAATCATACACTTTTTTATATTAAAGACAATAATAAAGTGTATGAATACACCAATAATATTCAATTATATCCAATCATGAAAAATTAATATATGATTATCTAAAAAGTGATTGGGAAAAATTATTTTTAAAGAAAATGGAGAATAAATAAAAACAATAATAATAAATTAGAATAATTAGGATAAAAAAGAAATATAATAATAAAAGAGTTAATAAATTTAATTTTATTAATTATCAATTATCAATTACAATATATTTTTAAAAATAAAATAAAATAAAATAAAATGGGTTATATATAATTTATGTCGAAAGTTAAATAGAGATTATAATATAATAATAAAAGATACAGCTAAACTATTTCATTTAAAAAAAAAAAAACCCTATTTAACTACTAAAAAATTTTATCTACAAACCATAATAATGGGTTTTTTCTACTTTAAAAAAAAAATATATATATATAAAAGAAGAGATCACTATTAAAATAATTGGCTACACAAACTATTATAAAATTCATCTTAAACTAAAAAAATTTATATATATATACAAATTAATACTAATTTATATTATAGTAATATAAATATATATATAATTCAACATAATATAATACATTATAATATATGAATAAACCTATTTATTTATTTATTTATTTATTTATTTATTTATTTATTTATTTATTTATTTATTTATTTATTTATTTATTTATTTTTATAAAAAAATACTTTTAATCATTATCTTAACACAATTATAAAATAAGATATAAAAATTATTTTAATACAATATATTACATAAAAAAATTATTATTTTATTTTATTTCAATATATTTTATTTTACTTTGTTTTGTTTTGTTTAAATAATATAATATAAAATAATATATTTATATTCAATCTATAATATAAATATATTATATTATATTATATTATATTATTATATTATATTATATTATATTTTATTAAATTATTTATAATACAACTAATGTTTATATAGCTTTTTTATTTATATATAATAAATATTTATATTATTTATATATTTTATATATTAATTATTAGTTATTTATAATATTTAATAATTTAATATAACATGGTTATATTAATAAATAATATTGTAGTATTTTTAAATAAATATGAATACAATTATATAATATTATATATTATAATACATTGAAATATATTTGTAATAATATAATGTAATATATATTAAATAAAAAAATTAAAAGTTGAATATCATTTTTTATTTTTTATTTCTTATTTCTTTTTATTTATTTATTTATTTATTTATTTATTTATTTATTTATTTATTTATTTATTTATTTATTTATTTATTTATTTATTTATTTATTTATTTATTTATTTATTTATTTATTTATTTATTTATTTATTTATTTATTTATTTATTTATTTATTTATTTATTTATTTATTTATTTATTTATTTATTTTTTAATATTTCCTTATTTATTAAAGTTTACTCAAAATATGTACTTCCATATTTATTATAATATTAAATATTTGAATTGTAATACTATCTTAATCTATATTAAATGAGTAATTAGATTTTTATTACTTTTTCCTTTTTTTTTTTTTTTGGTTTTACTTTGTTTTACCTTGAAATCTTTTTTTAAAATTGTTTAATATAATATAAACTTCACATATATTACGTGTATATTATTAATATATTAATATTTATTTTACCATTTAATTTTTTCATATAAAAATACTATTAATTAATATATAAAATTTCAATGGATAATAAAAAAAATTAAATTAAAATATATATATTGATATATTAATGTATATTTATTAATATATTTATGATATTCATTTTTATTCTTTCTAAACGTAATAATGGAATATTAATAATTAAGAAAATTATAGTTAATTATTTTTTAAAAGGATGCCAATATGCCAATGTGCCAATTTAGAAGACTTTTTAACATTTTTTTTAGTTTCTTTTTTTTCAATATTATTATAGTTAATTTTTTTTTTCTTTTATAATATATCACTTTAGTTTTTATATATAGAATGTAGGTATAGTATTTATATTATATGTTTTAAAAACAAAAATCAATGATATATTTCTTAGTATTATAGCATATCTATTAATTATCCATAGACTATAGAATATAATACATTATTTAGGTCTATATCTTTTTATTGTACGTTTTTTAACAAATCAATCATGACATTTTTTATTGTTTTTTTTTTTTTTTTTTTTTTGTTTTATTTTTGTTTTATTTTTGTTTTTGAGTTTTTGATATTTTTTATTTTGTTAATTTTGTTACTTTGTTAACTTTGTTTCCTTGTTACTTTGTTACTTTGTTCATCCATAGATTGGAAAAATTATTAATAATTTTCATTTCTTTAATGAAATTTCATGTGATTGTTTAATCTTTATTATAAACCATTGTATATCGGCTTACAATTATAAAAAATTTATTTATCAATAACCAATAAAAACAAAATTAATCATAATTTATTTTATTATATTTTTAATTTTAACTTTAATTTTTTAATATTTGTTAACTTCTTTTAATTTGTAGTTTTTAATTAATTTAATCAATATCTATTTGATAAAGATTTCACCATTATTAAGTGATATTTATCCAATATATTTTATGTAAAATCAACATACTAATTCTTTAAATATGGTATAAAATTATTTGTAATTATTATCGAATCAGATATTCGGATTTTTTTTATATTAAATTTATATTATTCAAAAAATGTACAAAGTATAATATTAAATGGTATAAGGGTTAGATGTATATTTTACTTAACTAATTTTATTTAATGAATTATTCATTAAATTAAATTAGTTAACATTAAACATATTAATATGTTTTTAATTAATTTTTCCAACAGAATACAAATAATACATATAAAAAGTTAACTATTTTATTTTATAAGATACAACTTATTAATTATAAATTGAAAATATTATAAATTTTGGTAAATCTTATACCAAATATTTTTTTATATCTAATATAATAAACAAAATTCATCGTAAAAAGGAATTAATTTTTAATAAAAAAAATTTTTTTTTTCCAGTGTATAATAAAGCTTGATAATTTATTAAATATCTTTTTAATATTATGAATAGAAATAAATATAATATAAATAAATTTATAACTAAGTTTGGTGTTGATTTATTAATGAATGCATGTGGAATTAAAACTGAACACAGAAAAGATATTAATAAATAAATAAAATAAAATAAAATAAAATAAAAAATAAAAAAAAAAAAAAAGGAAAAACGAAAAATAATATAAAAAACTCATTATTTTTATATTTGAAAAAAAAAAAAAAAAAAAAAAAAGAAAAAAAGAAACAATTTTTAAATAATATAATATAGTTATTGGAAAAATAGTATAAATAAAAATTGTGGAGAATCTATATATCTAAACCTAATTTTTTTTTTTAAAAAAAAAAAATTAAGTTTAGATTCAATTATAGAAAATATTCTGATATGTAACATGTAACATTTTAAAATTTAAAAAATTAATTATAAATGAAAGATTTTTAAAATGTTAATTATCTTTATTTGTTATTTTTATAATAAATACTATATAATGACTTAATAATAATGCTAATATTTATAATAATGTAATAATAATAAAGTATAATATATTATTATTATTTATTATAATATAAAATATATAAAAAACATGTTTTTTTTTTTTTTTTTTAATATAAAATCAAGATTATATTTTATTAACATCGAAATTATTGTTTATTTATTAATTCTCTTGTTTAATTATTGTTATTCCTATATGATTATTTACAATAAAGATGTATCTTTTATAATTTTTCCATCTATATTAATAAATATATTAATAATGAATAAATTATATTAATTTTATAATCCTGAATTTATATTATTCATTTACCACCATAACAATTTCAAAGTTAATATGTATAAATATGTACATATATAATAAAAATTTGAATAAAACAAACAAAAAAAAATTATCTAAACAATACTCTATAGATTTAATTTAATTAAATGAATTATTAAAGATATTCTGTAAAATTATTATTTTATAAATAATAATATTACTTTTTAATTATAAACCTATTTATAATTTTGAATTTTGTTTCAATAGTAAATATAAAACTTATATTTTACAATACATTTTAATATATATTAAAAAACTATGTAAATCTCATATAAAAAAAAGTAATATAATAATAATTCATAATTCATAATTCATAATTCATAATTCATAATAAATTTTACATGAAATTATAATTTAAAACTAGTTAATTTTTATTATTAACTAGTTTTGTTTTATTTTATTTTATAATAATCATTTACGATCTTACTACATGAATGTACTACTAATATTTGTACTACATTATAATACATATAATACATATAATACATTATTATATAAATTTTATTATATTAATAAATTATAAAAAAACAAATTATTATATTTAATTTTATTGCTAATTGAAATAAAATTAAATAATATAACAAAAATAAATAATAATATATTAATAATATAAAACAATAAATTAAAACTCAGACCACAAAAAATATTATATTTTTTATATATTAATTTATTATACAAAGTTCAACTTATTTTATTATTACTACATTATTTATGTATAATATTTAAAAAATTATTTATTATTATAGAAAACATTAATATAATGAAAAATAAACATTAATCAGTATTATAATCTAATAATATAGTACTTGATTAATGTTTAAAATTAAAAATATTAATATTGTAATAAAAAAATTTTTATATATACAGTTAGAGTATTAAAATTTGATTAAAAAATATATATATAAACATTTTTGGTTTTCAATATACAAATAAATAATAATAAATAAAAACAAGTAAATAAATAATCATGGATGATAATAATGATGATGATTTTAATTCACAAAGAAAATCAGTAAGAGAAAGATTACAAGAAAAAATAGGATTTTGTCCAAAAGGTATATATAGTTCAAAAAGGAATTAATAAAAATTTTTTAATTGTTGAATATTATCAAATAAAAAAAATAAATATTTTTTTATTTACTAACTTAATGATTCTTTGCCTTTTTTATATAATATTAATATTCTCAATAAACAAATATTATATATAAATTATTATATATTTTATCAAACAAACAAATAAACAAACAAACAAACAAATAAATAAATAAATAAATAAATAACTAAATAACTAATAAAAACAACAACAACAACAACAAAAAAAATATATATATATATCTATAAAAGATGCAATTGGTTGGTTATATGCGGCTAGAGGATTTTATAAATTAGAAGACTATCATTCAGTAATAGAATGTATTACTCCAGCATTACGTAATGAAAGAACCAAAAGAGAAAGTCAACATTTACTTGCTTTTTCTTTTCTACATACAGGACAAGTTGAAGCTGCAGCGGGTGCATTTTTCAAAAGTATAAATTTAGGAAATGATACAGATTGGCAACCTTTTGTTGAACTTTTAATTGAAAATCCAAATTTAAAACTTAATTAGTTAATGATAATAATTGATAACAGTAAAAATAAAAACGAAAAAATTATTCATTCACTCACATTAAAGAATAAAAAGAAATATTTAAAAAAAAAAAAATATATATATATATATATATATATATAATATAAATTAATTATGAAACAACTAAATAATTTTGAAATTAATTTATAATATAGTAGAATCATTATTATCTGTTAAACTTCATGAAATTATTATTCATTAAAAAAAAAAAATAGTATTATACATCTATGTATGCATATTATACCCTACTATTACCCAATTTTAATATTAACCATTGTTATGAAAGAAATTATTTTTTTTTAAATAATAAAAAACTATTGTTATTCTATTATTAATAATGATAATGAGTTTTCATACAATAATATAAAATTTTATACCACATGTTACTAAAATCAAATCATATCATACTATATACAATAAAAAAAAAAGCTTATAGTTTTTTTTATTACTATTATTATAATTATAGTATAATTTAATGAATAAGATTAATATAAAAAAAGCTGTATATAATTATTAAATTATTTCAAAAAATATTAATAATAAAACAAAATATAAAACTAAAAAAAATGTTATTTTGTTATATATACCTTTCTTTTTGACTTCAGTCTTTTGATATTTTATTTTTTCTATTATTTTTACTAATTAAAATAAAAAATTTTTTTATTGTAGTATATTATATATGGTTAGATTTATAATATTCAATTGATGGCATTTATTTAAAGCTTATAATTGTAATTAAACACTAAATAGTATGACAAGTAAAAAAAAAAATAATAAAAAAATTTTTTAGACATTTTAATGATTTAAAATTATTAATATTAGTGAATGTTATCATTTTTTTTTAAGTATTAATTAAATAACTAATAAATTTTATCGAATACATCATATAAAGCATATCATAAAATTTAATACTAAACGATAAACATAATATGTTATTAATATAGTAGATTTTATATAATATTATTAAATAATGATAGTAATATAAATATTATTTTATATATTATTTTATAGGCATAATAAATATATATAAATTTTAAACAACTACATAAACCAAATTACTATATGTTAGTGATATTTTTTATATATTTTAATATAACCATATTTATTTAGGAAAAAACAAAATATATAATTTACTTTAATTATTACTGTATTGTTAATTAATTAATTAATTAATTAAAATACTTTTTCATATTTTTTTTTTTTTTTCATTATAAATAAAAAATTACGTTATTTGATATATTTAGATAATAATTAATTGTAGTTAAAAAAAAAAATATAAAAAAATATATAAAAAAATTTTTTATTTTATATTTTTTACTTTATAATTATTTTTAATAGTTAATTTCTATGAATTATTTTTATAATATGTTAAAATCAGATAAAAATGAACATAATATATATAATATAATAAAAAATAGTAATGTTACTCAACTAGAAATATATATTAAGAAAAATGGACTTTCTATAAAACATTGGTCTTTTCTTGAAATTAATGATATTAATATTATAAAAAATTTAATTAAAATTAATTCGTCAGTTAAAAAAATAGAGTCTATTATTAGGGATATTAAAGTAAAAAGAAATAATATAATTGAAATAATAAAAAGGAATAATTTAAATGAATTACAAAATTTTATTCAGAATAAAAGAATTAATGATTTAAAAGAATTAAATACTAAAGATTTTGATATTTTAATTTGTGCTATAGATGCTAATGTTTCCATTGATATCATAAATTATATAATTATTCAATTTCATTATGATACTTTTAATTATTATATTGATAATAAAAATGTTGTACATGACTATAGAAGACCACCTTTATTTTATGCTTTATCAAATAATAATTTTGAAATTGCTAATTTATTATTAGAAAAAGGTGCAAATATAAACTATGATAATGGATGTATATTACATCAACTTTATTTAAATAAACTAATTAATGATAATAATTTAATATATATATTACATAATGGAATAAAAAGAAAACCACTTATATATTTTATTATTGAACTCATGCATTTACCAGTTAATAATTTAGGAATTGAATTAGAGGATGATGACCAATTGCAATCCACAAATATCTTATTTTATCCAAAAGACGAAATTTTACAATTTTTAAAAATAATTTTTAAGTATTATATTTTTGATAATTTTTTTATACTAAATTTACTGAATGCTTATAAAAATAAAAAAATAATATCTATTCAACAAATGAATGAAATACTTGAAACAAAAAAGAATAAAATTATTATTAAAGATTTTTTATATAAAAAAGCGGTTTATTATAATGCCAATAGTTTTATTGATATATTTCTTGAAAATGAATTAAGAGATAAGAGTATTATTTTAAGTAAATTGAAAAGTTATGAGAAATTAGGGAAATATAATGTTGAAATTTAAATTCGAAATACTTTTTGATAGCTTGTATATTTTTATTATATTATTTTTATTTTTTATTTTTCTTTTTACTTTTTCTTTAAATTGTAATATTTTATTTTAACTTATTGTTCAATTATTTTATAATTAAATTAATGAAAATTTGACAAAACAAAAATTAATAAAATATAATGGTAACATTATAATAAAAATTATACATATCAATATTATTTTATTAATAATACTTAAAAAATTAAGTATTATATTTTATTTTTCATACCTTCAACATTTTATATATTATAAAATGAAAAAATATTAAAGATGTATGTATTATATGTATTATACATCTTTAATATTAAGTTCATATTTATTTATATATTATATAGAAAAAAAAAATTTTTTTACTTTTAAAATTTAAAAAGTATTTAAATTTAAATAAATAAAAAAAAATATTTAGTAATATTTTTAATATAAAATTTTATATATAAATTTTCAATAATATCTTTTTTTATATATATATTTTATTAATGTATATTATTTTTTATAAGTATTTCTATGTAATTTAATATATAATATATAATAATATTTAAATATATTTAAATGTATTCTTTTTATTATATTTTAAATTATATATATTATATATGTTATATATATATTTTTTAATAAAAATAAAAACATTAATATAAGAATAAGAACAGGATAAATACAAATATAAAGAGATTATTCTTTAATTAACACCATTTTTTATTTTTTTATGTTTAATTTTTTTTTATTTAATTTTAATTTATTTATATTAAAATTTTTTTAGTTTATAGGTTAATTATTCCTACGGATTATTATTATGCATTTTCCTTTGGAATAATAGTTATGAAAATGTTAACAACTATTTATTGATTAGATTGATAACAAAAAAATTATATAAATTATTTAATACGTAATTTAAAAAAAAAAAGAAAAGAAAAAAGAAAAGTAGAATTATTCCAAAACTTTGAATAATTCTTCGACTTTTATATCATTATTCTAATAATGGTAATATTTCATATATAGAATAAAATAAATTAAATTAACTTCTACTTCAATTTTTCTTTTTTTTTTTTTTTTTTTTTATATAACAAAATTAATTCGTCAAATGAATAAAGATAAATAACTTTGATAATAATATTGATTTAGTCATAATTTCGGTGAAGTAATATAAGGAATATATTGAAAAATTAAGCTTTAAACAATAGTATTATTTTTTTTTAAAAGAAATATATATATATAAATGCATTCTATTTTTATTGGTTTCAGGTATCAAATGAATTTAAATAATATTTTTTACGAATAGAAAATATTTTTTAAGTTTTGAGTTCTTTATATATATATATATATTTTCCTAATAATATATATTCTTTTATAAATACTTTGAGAAATAATTGTTTCATTTTATATTATATCAATTGACATAATATAAATTCTTTTCTTTAATAATAAATAATAATATTATTATTATTTTAATATTATTTAAAAAAATAACAATCTTAAAAAATATAATTATTACAAAATAAAATTTGACATAAATCATATATAATAATCATTTAAATTTGAAAAATACTTAATTTTTTTTTTTGACGTATTCAATTATTCCATATCTTTTTATTAAACTGTAAAAAGTTGAATATAATTATAATTTTTTAAAAAATAATAATTATTTGGATTTTATTTTAGCTTTTTTTTTTTTTTTTTTTAATCTTTATTAAAATCTAATGGCTATCAATAATTAAATAATTAGATATTAAAAACTTTAAAAATTTTATATATGAACATTTAAACTTTTTTTTTTCTTTCAAATTATTTAGTTATAATATAATTATATTGTTTTAATAATAATTATTAATTATTTCATTTATAATATTTTAATTTATATTGATTTTTTTTTTTTTTTTAATTATATTAAATTTATTATATATTGTAATTCTGTGATAATGAATTTTTTCATTTAAAAGTTCTACTGGATTATAAACAAAAAAAATATAAATATGTATAAAGAAAAAAAAAAAAACAAATAAAAAATTAATAACAAAATATTTTTTTTATTTTTAAAAAGAAAATCTTTTTTAATGAAAAATGGTAAAAGTATAAATATGGCCAATTTTAATGATATAAACTATCTAGAAATATATTTTATCAAACAACATTTATCAAGAAAAAGATAATATAATAAATATGATTCATACACTTCACAAATGATTATTATAGAGAATTTTTTAATAATAGAATAAGTATTATAAAAAGTTAAATCGTCATTTTTTGTTAAATTTCCATATTTTTTTGAAAGAGGCAATTTGAAATGATATTTTAGAAAGAAATCAATATTAAAACAAGAAAAAAAATAATACAATCGGGGATGAACCTAATCTTTAAAATAATGATAGTTATATAAATATATAAATTTTTCAATGATATCAGGAATCTTATCAAAATATAATTCTATTAAATAATTTTTAATAGGAAATTTAATATATTTTGATATTATTATTTCATTTTGATTAATAATTTTAATTTTAGAATAATTATTTATCCATGGTAAATTTTTTTTTAAATTTTTCTTTTAATTAGCATCAATAAAAATATTACCTAAAGACCAAGGTAAATAAGTTTCAATGGAATGTAAAGAATATTTTATATTTTAAAGTTAAAATGTCTAGGGTTAACCCTTTAATATATAAACAAATGATATTGTTTGACCATTTTCATTCATCTTCTAATTTATTTCCTTTATGATTTAAAAGGAAACTTAAATCATAAAGGAAATAAATTTCACATTTACTAACTATTATTTGAGATTCTGATGAAGATCTCATATCATTTAAGCCGTAAATATTAATTTCCTTTATCTAAAAAAAAGGGAGAGTCAAAATTTTTAACTTTTAACTAAATTTATAATAAAATTCTTAACTAATTG
Organism: Anaeromyces robustus; assembly: GCA_002104895.1. Taxonomy (NCBI): domain Eukaryota; kingdom Fungi; phylum Neocallimastigomycota; class Neocallimastigomycetes; order Neocallimastigales; family Neocallimastigaceae; genus Anaeromyces; species Anaeromyces robustus. The sequence goes on along the minus strand of MCFG01000139.1, from coordinate 137,100 downwards.
ATGTTTATTTTCTTTTTATCAATTTCTTTAAAATTTTCTTTCTTCTTTCCATCATATTGAATTTTCAATCTTTTTTATTATATCATTCGAAATATCTTTAATTTTATTGAGTTTAACTATAGTAGAATTTTCCAATTTGACATATTTTTCACTTTCAAATGAATATGGATATGGAATTTTTTCAAGTAAAAATTCAATAAGTTCATAATATGTAGAATTTTTTTAGAGTAGTTGTCATTTAAATTAAATATTAATACTTTTATATTGTTGGTTAATTTTTTCAAAAGATTTTTTATTTTTTTCTGATTCATTAATGTCGACCAGTTTCTATCCTGGTTGTTAAGGCGTTTCCTTAGCATACATAAGGCTTCTGGATCGACACCGCATCTACCCCAAGCAAAGTGGTTTTCTCCTTCACGGGTTTTACACTGTAGCAAGGTAGTGCACAGGTATAGTATTTGAGGCGTAGCTACTCACGCCTCATTAAATAATATAAGTATATGAGTAGATCTTTAAGTCTAATAATGTGGGGTGCGGCTCTAAATTATTGGGCGGTTTCCTTGGTGACTACTATTCATATGTGGGGCTTGTAGACTGGACCCGTTATTAAGTTAGCGTTAGGGTTTAAGTACAAATGTAAAATATATGAATATACCAAGGCGTCGACGCCGAAAAGGTAAGGCAGGGAATTTAATTCCGATACATTCATGTGAAAATCACATGATAAGTCTATAAAAAAAAAAAATGATTCATTAATAATTGAACTGAAAATAAAATAATTATTAGAAATTTGTCTGTTAATAATTTTTTGCTAAATATTCTTCCTATTAATTTTTTATTTGGTAATGAATGATCTTTAAAAAAATTTTTAATTTTCCATTACCTCTTAGTTTTAACGAAAATTATTTGTGTTGAGTGGCATATTCCATAAAAGTTTGAAAAAGGTATAATATTTGTATTTTGTTACTTTTAATTAAATTTAAATAAAATTATTTAAATTAAATCATCTATTTTGTAAATTCTATTAAATATTGTAAAGACAAATAGTAAATATTAAAATAAAATAAAACATAATTTTAATTGCATTTTTTTCTTTTTTTCCTTTCTTATAAAATATAAATGAAAGAGTAACTACTGATGTTTTTTTTAAATAAAAATGAAAATTAATATGAACCATATATGTATAAATCAATAATTATTTCAAATATTATTCATGACTAATTATAATTAATTAGTATTATCTTTTATTGTTCATTTTTACTATTAATATATATATATATATATATTTTTAAGAATATTACGAAATTTATTTTATTTTTATTTTTATTTTATTTTACATAGTTCACTACATGTTTTAATGCAATATTTTTTTCTTCAGCATATTCAATTATAAATTATATTAGAATTATATTTTTTCTCTTAATACTTCATAAAAGTGGATAATCTCCATATACATTATTTTCATTAAGTTCCAGTTTTATATTATTTTCATTAGAGTAATCATTTAATAATTTTTTAATTTCATATTTATTGTCATTTTCTAATTTTTTTTGTAATATTAATTTTAATATAAAAAAATAATTTAAATAACTTTTTAAATTATTTATAATAATATTTATTTATTTATATTTATAAAAAAAAAAGAGGTAAAATAGTTTATGTTTAAATATTAAGGTATTGCAAAATATGATTATTTATTATTATTTGTAAAAAAATATAACAAAATATAATATAATTTAATAACATTAAAAATACATATTTAAAAATGTTTTGGTAAAGTCATTGCCAATTATGATTAAAAAAAAAAAATTAATATAAATGAATAAAATATATTTTAATATATATTAAATTTAAATGTCTAAGTCATCATAATAAAAAAAAAAATAAACAAAATTTATATAAAGAATAAAGTTTATTTTTAATTAAAGTTTAACATATTAAGATATTGTAAAAATGTTAAGCATTAATTAAAAACAAAGCTTAAAGTTTTCAGAAATGTAAAAAAAATGGAAAATGGAAAATGTCAAAATATAAGAAGGGCAAAATATATATAAAAAAAAAATATAATAGAATAAAACAAGTGCAAGCAACAAACAATAAAAATAAATAAATAAATAAATAAATAAATAAATAAATAAATAAATAAATAAATAAATAAATAAATAAATAAATAAATAAATAAATAAATAAATAAATAAATAAATAATAAATAAATAAATAAATAAATAAATAAATAAATAAATAAATAAATAAATAAATAAATAAATAAATAAATAAATAAGAATATATAAATTGTGATTAATCAATGTAAATAATAAAAAAAAAAATATGAAGAAAAGATATTAAAATATTTTTATTAGTATGTAAAAAATATGAATTATATTTGGTTGATATATTAAATGTATTTATGTTATTATTTTATTAATAAAAATATTTGTAAAATAAAAATTTTTTAAAAAAAGACATTTCTACATGATAATATTTATAACATATGTGGTATTCAAAAAACCATCAAAATGTATATTTATATCAATAAATAAAATTAATGGATTAATATTTATTTTTCACAAAATGAATGGTAATATTCCAAAAAAGGGTGGATTAGATTATGAATATAATACATCAAATTTACTTGATACTACTGTTGATCAACATGTATTATTAATACTTACAGCATGTAATTCAGATGGAACATATTAGTGAAAGAAGCTGATAAAGAAGGTAATAAAAAGTAATGACTATAAATGTAATAAATAATGGAGAAATATCTGAATTAAGTATTAATGATATTATTCTTAGTTTAAGATATTTAGAGAATAATAAAAAAAAAGAATTAACAATTATATATTTTTAATGTGCTTAGTAAAAAAAATTATAAATTTAAAGTTTTTTTTATAAATTTTTAAATTTATTGTTTTACACTTAAATTATATATTTAAAATAATTTTACAAATATAATGGTATATGAATGTATATATATTTTATATAAATATTTTTTTTTCATTTCATTTCATTTCATTTTATTTATTGTATTTGAATAGTATGAATCTTATTTTTGGTTGATTCTATTTTATCAAACGTTACTTCCAATACACCATTTTCCATTTTAGCTTTAATATTATTAAGATCAACATTTTCAGGAATATTAAATGATCTTTCAAATTTACCATAACTACATTCTACTTTTGAATACTTTTTATTCCTTTTTCCATATTTATTTTTCCCATTTTTTTTATTATCAGATTCTTTTATAGATTTTCTTTCACCTGATATAGTAATTATACGATCTTTTGATATTTCTATTTTAATTTCATTTTTAGTCATTCCTGGTAATTCAGCCTGAATATAATATTTATCATTGTCTTCAATAATATTTATTTTTGGACAAAAGTCAACCAATTTAAAAACATCTTTATCTGTAACCTTTTCTATTTTTCTTTCAAGAGAATTAAAAGGATTATAGCGATAATGATGTAATAAATGATTATGACGATGTTTTGGTACTAAATGTCCCATATTAAAGAAATTACCCTTAAAATCATTGAAAATTGAATTATTTATTAATGAACGTTCACTTTCAAAAAATGGATATTTATGATGTATTAAAGACATTTTTTTTTATAATTTTAATATTGTTTAAAATTTTTTTCTTTATTTTTTATTTTATTTTTTTTTGTTATTATGCTTTTTTTTATTTATTATTTTTGTTATTATTGTGTTTTTGTTACTTTATTAATTAAATACTAATTTCATTTAGTTTAATATATATGATATATATATGATATATTATAGAATTGCTAATAAAATTATATTTTTTAAGAGACATATAGGGATATTTATACTCGAAATTCTTATATGAATAGTATAATTTTAAAGTTTTGAGTATTTTTTATTTTTCTATATATTATTATAATTATTTCTTTTTTTTTAACTATTAACTTTAAATTATATTTTTTTTTCATATTAAATATTTTTCTACAATTTTCTATAATTCTCTATATTTCTAATTCAAAAATTATATTACTAATTATAAAATATTTATATTTTTATTAATTAAAATATATTTTTATATGATATCACAATACTTTTTATCACAAGCCAGATATATTTTTATTAATTATTTATTTATATATAATTAAATCGATAGACGATTTCTTTTATCTTTTGTTTTCTCAAATTATTAAATTTAAAAAATTTAAAATAAATTAATTTTAATAAAAAAAAAAAAACCTAAAAAAATTTATTTTTTATTAAAAAATATATATAATATATATGACTTTTTTTTTTTATTTAATTTTATATTATATTCATAAATAAATTATATTATATAAATATGATAGTCAAGAAAAAAACCTTTATACAATATTTGATTATTTATTATTAGTATTAGCATTTTTAATATTTAATATGATTATTAATTGTGATTATTATTTATTAATATGATTATTAATATGATTATTATTATTTATGATTATTATTTATTAATATGATTATTTATTATGATTATTATTATTATTATTATAATTATTATTATAACTATTATTTATTCATTCATCTTATTTTATTAATTAATTTTTTAATATTTTTAAATATAAATGAAAAAAATGATTGAATAAATGTAAAAATGACAAATGTAATTTTTTTAGCTGAATAATTTTCGTTATAAAAATTAATATATTCATCAATACTTTGAAGTTCATCTTTTGTATATGTTTCAATTTTTATTGCAGCACAATAACAGATATATGAATTATGGAATAAACATTGGGCTTTAGGAACACTTAAAAAATAAGATGGTCTATAATCTCCTTTTTTTATAAATAATAGATATATTGTAAGTATATTATATGATATAAAAATGATAAGGGAACATGTAAAAGTACTATAATATTGAAGTTTTTGTGACATTTCTGCATTATTGGAAAAAAGTTTTTCTAATATAATCTAAAATTTATTAATATTAAAAATATCCAAAAAAAAAACATATATAATATATATAAATATAGTAATATTGAATATTTATACAATTAAAATGCTTGTTTTTTTTTTTTTTTTTTCAATTTTTAGTTTATTTTGTTATTATTAATATATATATATATATATTATATTATTTTATGAAAATCATATATTTATCATCTTACATTTATTCCAGGGTCAATAAAAAGCCAAAAAGCAAAAACTAAAAATGCTAGTTTAGCTTCTTTCATAATATATCTTCTACTGAAGACTTTTCTATTTTTAAATATATTATATAATAATAATGTGAATTCTAGTAGATATATAGATGTAGGTAATTTGCTTTTTGGACAAATTTTAGCATAAAGCCCGTCATATAATTGTTCATCAATTAATTGTTTATCTCTCATTGAAATGATATAATATAGATTCAATGCTATAAAAATTATAAATGTAAATAATATGATAAGAATCTCTATATATGTAACCCTCATTAAGAATTCGTAATATTGATCAGCAATTCTATTTTTAAACCCGTTTAAATTTAGTGATGATAAAGAAGTGATATTATAATTACTTTCATATAATTTAACATCAGAATGAGTACTTAATCTTTTTAGGTTCGATTTACTGTTTTCATTGGAATTTTGAATATCACCAGAACTACATCTATGTAGATCCATTTTACTGAGTGAATTATTTTGTTGAAGATCTCCAGAACTAGATTTAAAAATATTTGATTTATTATTCGCTAAATCTATATTTCTTTTAATAGTATTTTTTTTTATCAAATTACTTGAACTATTATAGATAGAAAGTTCACTTAAATAACCATTCATTTCTTGAGTATCATCTTTTTTTAATCCATATGGATTATTATTAGTGCTATAAATAGTATTATAAAGCTTTTTTAAATCTTTATTTATTAAAAACATATTATTAAATAATGTAGTTGAAAATATATTTTTCATTATTATTATATCTTTTTTAGATTTTTTAAATTTTAATGAGAAAGTTGAAGCAATAGTTAGTTTAATTGTATAAGGAATGTATATTATTATGAATCCCATTGATGAAAATAAAATTTTCATATAACAATTTTTGAGACTATCAGTAAAAATATAATTATTACTAATAATTTTCATTATACATCCTAAAGATATAAATATAAATGAATATAAACCTGAATCTGTTATAATTTTTTTATCTTTATGTAATAAAATATAGATTATAATTATTATAAAAATTAATTCTAATGAAATTGATAATATTCTAAATTTATTTTTGTATTTACTATAATTAAGAATTCATTATTATTTATTATATATATATATATATATATATTTTATATTTTAATGATCATATGTAAATAATAAAAAAAAATAAAAATTTTATATTAATATATAATTAAAATTTATAAAATTGTATTATATATTATAAGTATAATAAATGTGTAATTCATAATATAAAACATATTTACTTAGAATCAAAATAGTCTTTTTCAGAACACATGTCACCTTTCCAACCTGGTTTACATTTACAAGTATTATATTTATCACTATTAATACTTTCATTACCTTTAATACATACGTAATTTTCCATTAATTTACATTCGTTACTACATATTGGTTCCGAACAATAAAATAAGTTATTTTTTGTAGTTAATTTATAGAAACTTGAATCACAATCTTTTATATTAATTTTATATATTAGCTTAGTATTATTTAATAAATTATTTGATTGTTGTTTTGGAGTAATTTGTAAATAATAAGTTCCAGCTTTTTCTGTATATATCAACAAAGAATTAACAATATTTTTACCTATAGTAAAATGTAATATCAATTTAAAAAAGAGTAAAGAATATTTATTTATAAAATTGATATATAATTATAATTCATTTATAAACATTATTAAATGTTAATTTTATTAAATTATTATAGTATATTCATATAATATATTTTTTTTTTCTTTTTAATTTTTTATTACCATTGACAAATGTACTTGGAATATTGGAAAGAAACATGTTTTCAATATTATATTTATCCTTATCTAATAATTCCGCGTAAATACCAATTTCTGAATAATATTTTTCTCTGTCATTAACAATATTTCCAAATACATCTTGAAGTACAATTTCAAATGATATCGAACCTCCAGAATATATTGAAAAATCATTAACTTTTTCTGAATATACAAATTGATATGGATGAGATGCAAAAATATTTCCGTGTGATATTGCATTATTATTTTCAAAATTATTATTTTTTTTGTTGTATATATATTTTTCTATATAATTTTTAATATCTGTATCAGCATGTTCAAAGAAAATTACCCCTCCTGCTACTCCGGCATTATTTTCTATAAATTTATTTTTATTTAAATTAATTTTACATGTTTTATATAAACTAATGTAAAATACACCTCCAAAATATTTTGCGTTATTATTTTGAAATATTGAATTATTTATTGTAATTGATTTTTCTTTATTGGTATCAGTATCAGTATCATTACTATTTTTAACATTAAAATATATTATTCCTCCATTATAATTACAACTATTTTTATAAAATTTACTATTATCAATTGTGAGGTTAAAACTATTAATATTATCAAATAATCTAATATTTATTGTTTAAATGATAATAATAAAAAAATAATAATAATAAAGTTAATAATAATAACAATAATAACAATAACAATAATAATAATAATAATAATAATAATAATAATAATAATAATAATAATAATAATAATAATAATAATAATAATAATAATAATAATAATAATAATAATAATAATAATAATAATAATAATAATAATACTAATACTAATAATAATAATAATAATAATAATAATAATAATAATAATAATAATAATAATAATAATAATAATAATAATAATAATAATAATAATAATAATAATAATAATAATAATAATAATAATAATAATAATAATAATAATAATAATAATTTCTTTTTTAACAATGAATTCTTTACACTTACATCAATCCATATGATGATGAATCATTATTAAAAAATCCAGAATTATTTATACTTAATGTAATATTATTTTCTAATTGAATAAAACCTGTTCCAGATTTATTTATATTTGTATTATTACTAAAAATGAAGTTATCAAAGTGGCAATTTATCTATTTAATTTATAATAATTATAGTAGTAATTAATATCAATTTATTTATTTTTGTTAGTTTTTTTTTTAAAGAATATTTTATAATTACTATTTCAGCTTCACTTTTAAGAAATGACCCATTTAAATCTATATTATCTACTGTAACATTATTAAATTTAATTTGTGCATTATTTCCGTCTAACTTAATTAAGTTTCCATTTGATATAATGTTAGAAAAATTTACATTTTCTAAGATAATACTATTTTGTTTATTTTCCGCTTCAAAATAAATAATAAATGATTCATCTATATCACCATACAAATTAATATTTGTAATATTTGTTTTATATAATTCTAAATCATTATAATTAGTATCTATAATTGATTTATAATTTGTCGTAACATTATCTATTAATGAATTATTTATTACAATATGTGATTCTGAATTGAATAATGATGAACCATACAATCTATTTTTTAAATCAAATATAAAATATAATATAATATTTATTTAAAATAATGAATAATTTTTGATTATATATGATAAAATATATAAATTTATATACTTTATATTTTGGAATACACAATTATTAATATTATAATGACTGTATTGAGTATCAGCTATTGACGCATGAAAAGATGGATTATTGAAATTTTTGAATACAGAGCTCTCAATAGTTATGCTTGCTTCATCACCTGTTATTAATGAGGTGATATCTAAATTTTTTAAAATATATATATAAATATTAAGTAAATATTTTAAGTTTTTTTTTTTATAGAATATATTTACCATCAAATACAGATAATTCAATATGGATATCTCTAACTCTATTACTTTCTGATTTATTATAAATAAGATATCCAAGTTTGTTATGAACATTAACCATAGTTACATTATGAATTCTTAACAAATTGATATATATAATATTACATTTATTAGTTTTTAATCAGTTAATAATTAATAATAATAATAATAATAATAATAATAATATAATAATAATAATAATAATAATAATAATAATAATAATAATAATAATAATAATATAATAATAATAATAATAATAATAATAATAATAATAATAATAATAATAATAATAATAATAATAATAATAATAATAATAATAATAATAATAATAATAATAATAATAATAATAATAATAATAATAATAATAATAATAATAATAATAATAATAATAATAATAAATTATTATTATTATTATATCACACTTATATATATAACTTTTATAATAAATATTAATATTTATTTTTTCATTACTTTAATTCATTTCCCCAAGCTATTATAAAGGGAATAATTTTATCTACTATATTGATATCATAAAATTTTGAATTTTGAATAGTTAAAGTTGAATTATAACGCATATAAACAAACGACGCAATTCCTATTGACGAAGAAATATTTGTAAATATACCTATATATATATATTGTTTCCATTAATCCATTAATCATTATAATTATTTTTCAAAATCTGAATAAAATTATATTAGTAAATTTT
>MCFG01000139.1:0-120000 GCA_002104895.1 Anaeromyces robustus | reverse complement strand
CGACCAACTTTATTAATGATTATATTTCTTGATTTTGAAAAAAGGTCATCCATTCGAATAGATAATTGATCTAATTCTGTTCGAATATTAATAATATTTTCAAATTGAGAATTAAAGATATCTTCAATATGTTTTAATACTACTCTTTGATGTTCTAATTGCAAGGAATTATGTTTAAAAATATTTTCATAAATTGTAAGATAGTAATCGAGCATTTCAAATGAGCTTTTATTATTTTCATGTGCTTTTACAATCTCCTGTATTTTATTAGATTTATTATTTAATCGATTTTTTATGCCATGAATATTATTTTCTAATTTTAGTAATCTTTTTCTTATACTTTTTATTTTTCTTTTGTCTTCATTTCTTCTTGTAGGTTTAAAAAGTATAAAATCAATTAAATGACTGAAATAATTATTATAAACAAGAGTTTCTTTTATTTATTGTTTTATTAAATATTTATATTATTAATATATTATAAGATTATAAAATATTAATAAATATGAAGTTTAGGAATAAGATTATAAAAAAAAAAAATTAATAAATATAGAGGTTGAAATAAATATAATGATAAAACAAAAATTAATTATATGAAAAATTCGAAAATTAAAAGTAACGTAAATGAATATAAAAATACATACTGAAGAATTCACTATAATCATCTGAATATAATGAATTAAATGAATTATTATTATTTAATTTTATAGGAAGGAAATTTTCATTATTTTCAGTTTTATTAATTATATTCGGTTTTATAAATAATGAATTAATTAAAAATATTCCTATTATTATTGTTAAAATATGACTTAATATAGAATTTAAAATTTTTGCTCCTTGTTTCCCTAAATTTATTCATAATAAATAATAAAAAGATATAAAGTCAATAATAAGAATATATATATATATAAAATATATTATACATTTATAGTACATACAATATGTAAATAATAATAAAAAGGTTATTCCTATATTAATGTATTGAGTACCATTAAATTTTATATTATATTTATTTAATAATTGTTTCAAAATGTCTCCTGGACTATCTTTCAAATAAAATATAATTATTGTGAATACGACAGCAAATAATAATTTTAAATTTATTTTCAAGGATAATTTTACTTATTATTAATATATAATGAAGTAAAAAAAAAATATATAAATATTAATACATTTATTTTTTTTGCATTATTTTTAAATTATAATATATTAATTATACGCTACATAATTTTATGGGTATTATGAAAATATTCTTAATTTTATTCATAAGGTAAGTGAAATATGAAAACTTTTGAATGACTTTATATATATAAATTAAATAAAATGTAAATATAAAAATAAAAATTAGAATAAAAGAAAATAAAATTAAAATAATGAAAAATATCAAAAAGGTAAAATGTAAAAAAATTAACTAATTTATAAAATATTTTTAATGCAAATACATTACCATTATTATTGTTATTTTCTCTAACAGAAATACGCTCTTGTTGTTTTATTGAGAAGGTACGGTTAATTGATTTTGATGAAGGCACTAATTTATTATTATTGGTATAAGGTGTAAATTTATTTAGGCCACTTGAGTTACTTCTTAGAATATTAGAAGAAATACTTAAAGGTGTTTTTAAAGAACTATTTTTATTGTAAATATTATATTGACTATTATTATATGATGATAAATTATTATTATTATTATTATTATTATGTGAATAAGAACTTAAAGGCGTATTTAAAAATTTTATACGTTTTATGGTTGAAGGTTCTGTTTCATCAAAATCTTGCCGTTGTCTATAATTATTAATATTAGTAGAAAAATTTTGAGTTCTAAAAGGTTTTGAACTGAAGTTTTTATTTAACTGATTTTCATTATTAAACAATGAATTATTATTCTTAATATTAGTAGATTTGTTACTTAATTCAGATTGAAATGATTTTCTGGTAGAATCAATAAAATTGAAATTCTTTTGACCAAATTGGTTGGTATTAAAAATGTTATTATTTTCATTTAGATTTTTAAATTTTGAAGGAAAATCAATGTCCATTTGGTCATTTGAATTTTTATATGATATATTAAAATCATTTAGATTATTATTAAATATATTATTTAAACTAAAGTTTGAAGTATTTAAAAATGAATTGTTATTATTGTCTCTGTAGTTTAATTGACCATTTTTATTTTTTTCTTCTGAATTAAAATAACCAAAGTCTGAATATTTATTGTAATTCATTTTTATTATTTAAGATTTAAAACAGAACCAAATACTTTATTAATTACATTTAAATTGAATTAAAAAATATATATAACATATTAAATAAATTAACGCAAAATTTATATATTTATTTTACATTTTATTAATTAATTATATTTTATTTTATTTATAATAATTTAGGGTATAATTATATAACATAAAAAAGAAAATAATTAAAAAAAAAAAAAATTATTTTTAAAAAAAATATAAATATTAAAGTTTAATTAAAAATATGAGATTTAATTTAACCAATTAATATTTAAGATTATAATATTATGTATAATGAATAAAATATGAATAAAAAAATTTATAAATATAATAAATTTTTGGTGGTAATTATTATAATAAATTAAAAAAAAAAAAAATAACAAAAAATAAGAACATTAAAAATATTTTTAAATTATAAATATTATTTCGATCATTATAATAATATTATTAAATGTTTATATATTTATTTTTGTTCCTTTCTTTATATATAAATATCCAAAATTTATAAAAGATTTTTTTTTTTTTTCTGAAGTGAAAGTCTAAGAGGTGATTTACATGATTGTTTATTTTCAATATCATTGTCATCCCATGATATAACTCTTTTTTTTGTATTTGTTTTATTCTGTGATGGTACTAATATATTTAATGAATCAATTGATAAAGGTTTTTCTTGAAGTATATTATTAATCATATTATTTATTGGATGAATATTTATTGAATTTGAATCATTTGACTTATATACATTTTTTGTAAGAATGTTAGATTTTATTTTAGTTTCTTCTTTTTGTTTATTAGGTATATCATTATAATTATTTTCAGTAAGACTACTTATTATATTTAATTTATTTAATGGTATATTTTCTTCAGTACTATTAAAATATTTACTTTTAGTATTAACTTTAGATGACATTGGTAGTATATTTGAATTAGATCTACGTAAAGAGTGTGATAAAGCTGTATTAGATATAGAGAGTGAATGTGATGAAATTGGTAATAAATTGGAATTTGATCTAGAATGTAAATGAAATGTTGTTGATGATATTGGGTAATTATTAGATTGTGATTTTGAAAAAGTAGGATATATTTGATTATTCTTTAAAGTAGAAGAAATAGATGAAACTGAAGACGAATTTTTTAATTTGTTATTTAAATTTTTGTTAGTTGTTAATATATTATTTGGTATTTTCCTTCTTCTAAAAGCTCTTGGTTTATTCATTGGTTTGTTTATTTGATTATTTATTGGTTTGTTTATTGATTTATTTACTGTGTTATTTATTGGTTTATTTATTATTGATTTATTTATTGATTTATTTATTGATTTATTTATTGCATTATTTATTGTATTATTTATTGCGTTATTTATTACGTTATTTGTATGATTACATACTGGGTTATCAATATGATTACTTAGTGGATAAATTATTGAACTATTTAATTGTTTATTTAAAGACTTATCTAAATTAGAAGCCACATGTTTATAATATTGTATTTGAGATTGATTTTTATTAAGTTTTTGATAATCCATATCATTAATTTGCTTATTAAAACTAGTCTTTGTTATGTAATTATTATTATTATTATTATTATTATTATTATTATTATTATTATTATTATTATTATTATTATTATTATTATCATTATTATTATTAATAATATTTTTATTATCGATTTCATTAAATGCGTCATTATTATTAATTTCATCATTAATTTTATTATTATTATTATTATTATTATTATTATTATTATTATTGTTATTATTATTATTATTATTATTATTATTATTATTATTATTAACAGTGTTATAATTAATAATTTTATTATTTTCATTGTCAGTGCTATTACCATTACCATTACCATTATTATTATTTGCTTTAATTTTATATAACTTTATTCTTTTATTTTTTATCATAGATATTTTTTCATTGCTATTACTGATGTTTTGTTTATTGTTTAATTTTAATTTTGATATTGGTAATAATTTATCAGAAAAAGATATATTCATTTTATTATTTGAACAATATTCTAACTTCTTAGTATCAGAGAAGTCAATATTCACATTCATATTCATATTCATATTCATATTATTATTATTATTATTATTATTATTTTCGTCAATGATACTATTATTGTTTTTATTGTTATCATATTTATTATCACTATTATTATTATTATTATTATTATTATTATTATTATTATTATTATTATTATTACTATTATTATTGCTAGTATTAATAATATTAATATTATTTAAATCTAAATGGTTTTTAACTGATGTTATACTAAGTGTTGACGATAAAATTTTGGCTGAATTTTTAAATTCATAATTAATATTATATGGATCCTCGAGACGTCTAAAGCTTATAAGATTTTTAGGTGTTAATTTAGAATTGTTAACATTATTATTTTCATTTTCATTATCATTATTGCTATATAATGAATTCTTTTCTTCCTCATTACAATAATTTATCATAATATTTGTAATAGTTTTTGGATTCATTATTACAACTGATTTTAAATTTTTTAATTTTGAATTAATATCAAATGAATCTTCAAAGTAACCAAAATTTATTTTCTTTATTATATTTTTATGTTTCTTAATTTTAATATCTTTATTAATATTAAGAGATGATAATTTATTTTTATTTTCCTTATTACATGATTTTACTATAGTATTTAATTTTAGATAATTTTCTTGATTTCTGAATTCATTTATATTAATTTGTGTTTTTATATCTTTTTTGACAGAATTATTATTATTATTTGAATTATACGATTCAGGTAAATGTGTATTGTAATTAATATTATTATTTTCTTCAATAATGCTACTATTGTTTTCATTATATTTATTATCACTATTATTATTATTATTATTATTATTATTATTATTATTTATATATCCATTATTAGATATTACTCGTCTGGCATATTTTTTATTATGATTTGGATAAAATTTTGATGATGATCGAATAAATTTGGGTATAATTGGATTATCAATTTTTTTTTCATATTTATCTAAGATTTTTATAATACAATCATTTCTATTTGCACTTCTAACTTTTTTTTTAGGAAGATTCTGTAAGGAGAGGATTAAAGACTTTTCTTTTTTTCTACTAATGTATCCAAATTCTTGTGCAAGATTTCCAGTTGTTATAGTTAGTTCTGGCCATAATGATAAGAGATTTTGAAAAATTTGTTTTTTGGTTAATTTATTTTTATAAAATAAAGGGTTCATTATTTCCTCTTTCATATATTTTAATTCTGCGATTTGAATTTGCAGATGAACTATATGATATAATGCAATTCTTGAATGATCATTCCATAGAAATTTTTCTGTTATATATGATGTTTGAATTTTTTCTTTCAAATTTTTTCTATTATTCGATAATGAAAAAGCTCTAACATTTTCTTTATTTTTTCTATTAAAGGATGATTGATGATATTCCTTTAAAATTGATTATTATTATTATTATTATTATTATTATTATTATTATATAAAAAAGTGTTAATGAAATTTTTAATAATAATTAATAATTATTATTATATGCTTAATTAATTAAAATAAAAGAATAAAATTAAAAATGAAAGAAAAATAAATCACTTACAATTACTTGTTTAAATTTACTTATTTCAGATTTTAATTCCTCTAAATATGAGTTATATTTAACAGTTTTCTTTTGAATTTTTTCATCCAAAATCATAATTTCAATACTATTCTATTATTATATTAAAAATAATTATTATTAATTTATTAATTTTTATTTAATTATTTATATAATTGATAAAATATATACCAATTTATAAAAAATATATTATATGAATAATATGTATTTAATAAATTTCATATGGCTACCTTTAAAAAATCAATATCTTCATTGTATTTATATTTTAAACTTAATCTAAGATGCTCAAAAAAATTATAATCTAAACAATTATATTTTTCAGCAATTTTTATTATTCTTTTTAAAAGGGGAAGAATAGTTTCTGGAATTATATCTGGTTTATACCAATTACCTTTTGTATTTAATTAAATCCAGTAATATATAATTCAAAAAAAAAAAATAGTTAAAAAAAAGTTTTCTTCCCAAATATTATAAAAGTTAGTTTTTATATTATTTATATACAATTTATTGTTTTATTAAATAATATATATAATTATATATATTACAATTATCTGATTGTTCTTTTAATCTTTTCATTAATTCTCCTACTCTTGGATTTAAAGGATATAAAATAGTTGGTTTTTTTGTCTATTAATTATTAATTAGATATATTGATATTTAATACAATGTATAACTATTGATTATTGCTTATTTTTATTATGTTATATTAATGATATGTATATTAAACACATTACTTGTTTCTTTTCTTTATTTTCGGGTTTAATTTCATCAACTTTAGTTTGTTTAGTTTTAATATTTTTCTTTCTATTATAAAGTAATAATAATAATAATAAATAAATAAATAAATAAAAGAAATACATAAAATTTTCTTTTTTATTCTTTTATTTAATATATATTTTAATTACTTTTCATTATTAAAATCTCCTGACCAAACTATAAAATTTGGAATCTTTTTTTCATTATAGTCAAGCACAAAATTTTCACTGTCATCAATAAATGGGTCATTTATATCATATGATTCATAAATTTTTCGTTTATATTTCTTTTTCTTAAATTAATAATTATTATTAGAAATATATATATAAATATATAGAAATTAATTATTTTAAAAATTATTATTACGACATTAGTGATTATTTAAATTGTTTTAATTGACATAATTATTAAAAATACAATATTAAAAAAATAATACTATTAATAAGTAAAAATTTAATAATCATTTTAAAAAAATACGAATAAATTATTTACTTCGTTTTTCATATTTTGGAGTCTTTTTTTAGCAATTCTATCTCTTAATATCAATGCTCTTTTAACATCCAACGGCTGATTTCTTTTTATAATACTATTTTCTTCTTCTTCTTCTATGACTTCTTCAATGTTTTCTTCAATATTTTCTTCAATATTTTCTTCAATATTTTCTTCAATATTTTCAGTACTTTCTTCATTTTTATTAATTTTGTTTATATTGTTATTTTCATAAGGATGTTCTTCTGCTGAGGAATTACACTTTATCAATTCAACATTTAATCTTTCATTTTCTGTTTCATAAGTACTATTATAAAATAAATCTTTAAATGATATGATATTATTCTCTAAATGATTTTCATCGAGTTTAACTGATATTCTTATTACTGGATTTCTGTTTTCTATATTATTATCTTGTCTTGTATTTATAAAATTTTCCATTTTTATAAAATAATTAAATTGTTGTTGGTGAAAAAGAATTATTTAAAATTTATAAAATTATACTTCCAATAATAAAAAAATTAAACGCTTTATAATACGTATATATATCAAAATATAGTCATTATTTAATAATTCTTTATACTTTATTTACAAAAATTTAGTTAAGAATTAATTGTATAATAATAATTATTATATTAAGTAATAATATAAAAAAAAGAAAGTAACCAGTTTCATGAAAAGATTTTATAAAATATTAAAATAAAATTTTCAATAAATGAAATTATTGTAGTTTTTTATTAATATAAATTTAAAAAAAAAAAAAAAAAAAATAAAGAAAATAATTTTTAATATTATTTTTATTACAAAAAGTAACGTATATGTATATAATTCCTAATTATAATTATTATTTTTTTTTTTTTAGAAAAAATACACAAAACTTTTAATAATTATGAAATTATTAATTTTAATTAAATGAGCAACAATTGAATAATTCAAACATTATTTTCTTTATCCTATCCTGAAATTCAAAAGTGAATAGAAATTTTTCTTTTTTAATTGAATTATGGTTTATCTTATAAACTTTTATTATTTTTATTAAAATAAAAGTTTATTATTTTTAATAAAATTTTATTACTTTTTTTTTTTTTTTTTTTATTTCAAAAATAATATAATTATTATACAATAACCATAATAAAAAAAATAAATAAAAAAAAATTAAATGTTGTTTAGATAATTAATATATTAAAAACATAATTATAATATATAATATAAATATAAGTAAATATAATTAATATATATATTAAATGAAATTTTTTCATGTTTGTTGTATCAACCATTTTTTATATATTTTTATACATAAAGTTTATTAAAATAATATTATTATCTATTAATATTACCATTTAAATATTAAATATTACAATACTTATTATTTTTTTATATTAATGCTTTTTATTATAATATTTTTTTAAATAAATAATAAATATTAAATATATATTTATAATATAATTATAAAATATCAAATTCTAGTAACCGCTTAGCTTTTACTTCTCACTATTTAATCACTATTTAATTTTAACAGATCAATTTAAGTTTTTTAATTTTTAATATAATTTAATCAACTTTTATTGGCTGATTTTTTAAAAATTATTTTTTAATTTTGTCCTCTTTTTTTTTTTTAAAATAAAAATCTTTTATTTTTATTAATTAATAAATCCTTATATAAAATTTTTATATTTAATTATCAATTATCCATTTATTTATTAAAAAAATTAATTAAAATATTAATAGAATATATAATTACATAATTACATATATTTAAATAAATGTTTCATTTAATTCAGGTAGCTTTTTTTCCAATTATTAGTATTATTATTATAATAATAAATATGAAGGTTTATTATAAAGAAGAATTGGTGTTGGAAAATTTTTTAATAAATATTTAAAAAAAATAACCATTTTTTCTACAAATTGGGTATGTGGGTATTTATTTACTATTTCTTCCATAGTAGAATTTTCGAGCTATTAAATATATATATGAATAAAATAACAATATTGATATGATTAATAATAAAATTGTAAAATATTTTAATACATATTATTAATAAAAACTCGTCTTTTAGAAAGACATACTTCTTTTATTATTTCGTTTTTTTTACATGAATAATATTTTAATTTTTGTATTGTTATTAGTGAAAATATTTCATGATTTTGATATTCATTAAATACAGCTTTTGTAATCATTGATACTGGTCGCTTCACTATGCCATTTAGTTCAATAGTCATCTTTATAATATTGTATCAAAAATGTTAAATATAAATTATTAATAATTGGGAAAAAAAGATATAAATCCATTAATTTAAATTCAAAAAAATAGTTAATACCTGAATTTGTAATAATAAATATAAATCAAACCAAAATACATCTTGACTTATTCTTTTTATATGTGTTTGTGATACCTCCAAAAATAAATATATCAATTTTTCACTTACTTCTCTATGAGAAGAAAGATTAAAAACTAAACTAACCAATGAACATAATTTCCCCTTCTTTAGCAAGTCTTCAGTAAATACAATTTTTTGAGTATCTAAATAGGCTATTATTAATTTATTTTTTTAAAAATGAAAAAGGAAATATTTTTTTAATATTATTTTTCATTTTCTTTTTATAAATAAAAATAAAAGATATAAAAATATTTATGTTACTTTATATAATTTTACATTTAATGACTATATTAATGTCATCAATCTTCTTTTTATCTTTATATTTTTTATCCTCTGTTACATTATCGCTATTTTTATCTTGAATACTTAATAAATAATTTTCAGCATATGAAATTGTTAATGAGATTGATTCATAGTACAAAAATTCCAAAATTTGAGTATTGATTGTATTAATATCATTTAATTTATTGTCCATGTAAAGATTATGATCCTAAAGAATTACCATTAACTTTTATATTTAGAAATTTTTATATATTTGATCAATAAAATTTAAAATTTCTTTATTTTTTCAAAATATTATTTATCATAAATATTTTTTAAAAAAATAAAAAATATAAAAAAAAAAAAAAAAAAAAAAAGAAAAGAAAAAGAATAATGAAAAAGGAAAAATAAAATAAAATAAAACCTTTTTTATTAATTAAAATGTATTTATTATCAAAAGAATTTTAATAAATAAATAAATAAAAATAAAAATAAATTAATTATTAATTATTAAAAAATGTAATTAAATTTTATTAATGATTGGTAATGATAAATATATATTAAGTGAAAGTAAAAATACTTAATATTTATAATTTTCTCGAAGATTTTTGTTTTTGTATTTTTATTATTCAAAAATTTTTTTGTATAAGTAAATACATAAATAAAAAGTAAATATATATTTTGTATAAATATTTATAATTTTCTCGAAGATTTTTGTTTTTGTATTTTTATTATTCAAAAATTTTTTTGTATAAGTAAATACATAAATAAAAAGTAAATATATATTTTGTATAAACAATAAATAAACTTATTGTTATATTTAAATAATTAATAAAATTTATATAATCCATTTCAATATTAATAGTAATAATATTTTTTATTACAAAATTAATAATAATAATAAAATAAAATAAAATATAGGTTAATAATAATAATAATAATTAAATGAGTAACATTGATTTAATAAGAGACAGCAACGGTAACTTGATTAAAGTTAAAATTAACAATACCAATGCTTCTGCTGAGGTAATTTTCTTGTTTTTCATAATAAAAAAAATTTTATTAAATTAAACAATATATATAAAAATTAATAAAATATTATATAAAACTAATTTGAAATTTCAAAATTATTCTTAATGTGAATATAAAAGATATATATGTTTGGAGCAACTTTAACTTCTTGGGTTGTTAATGGTCAAGAAAGACTTTTCTTAAGGTATAATTTTTTAATAATAGAAAATAATAATATATATAATTATTTAATTAATTATTATGTAATTAATAATATACAGTAAAAAGGCTATTTTAAATGGTACTAAAGCTATTCGTGGTGGTATTCCTATTGTATTTCCACAATTTAATACCAAATTAACAACTGACCTTCCTTCTCATGGTAAATATTAATTATTTAATAATATATAGTTTTGTTATTCATAATTCAGTAATTAATAGTAATGGTTATGATAAATAATATTAATAAAATGTATTAATTATAAATAAATTAATGATAATTGTGGTTGTAATAGCATTCATAAATTTTATTAATATTAATATTTTTAAATAAAATTTATATAAAAAGTAATAAGTAATATATATTAAAATTTAAATAAATTTTTATATTCATATTTATTAGGTTTCGCTAGAATTACTACTTGGAAATGGGGTGGTATTAATATTAATACACCAGATAGAAAAGAAGTTTCCTTTAGTAAGTCTTATATATATATATTTATATATTTTAAATGTTACTTTATTATAATTATTTTATTTGTTTTATAAAAACATATTTAATTATTATAAAATTAAAAATATTAATTTTTTTATAACTTCATTCTTTATTAATGATATTTAGTTTTAACCGATAAGGAAGTCAATAAAAAATATCTTGAAATTTGGCCACATCAATTTAAATTAGTTTATACTGTTCTTTTGGATGGTAAATCTTTAAGTACTAGTTTAAGAATCAAAAATACTGGAAATGAACCATGGCTTTTTAATACTCTTTTACATACTTACTTTAATGTTGATGTAATATAAAAATGATTTCTTTTATATATATAACATTTATTACATTAATTAACCCTTTAATATATATAATTCTTTTTAAAAATTATATTTTAATAATTCATAATAGGATTTAACTGAAGCTGGTGTTAATGGTTTAATTAATTGTAATTATATTGACACATCTCCAGAAGGTAATGGTGAAAAAAAAATTGAAGACAGACAAAAAATTGTATTCCAGAAAGAAGTTGATAGCATATATTATGATGTTAATCAAAAAAATTTCAAATTACAAACTGGTTTTAAGAATGATATTATGGTTGAAAAATGTACTTTACCAGATGTAGTAGTTTGGAATCCATGGATTGAAAAATCAAAAAGAATGGCTGATTTTGGTGAAGAGAGTTATCCACATGTATATATATCTATATATCTATATATTTATTTATTTATTTATTTATTTATTATTTAACTAAATAATTCATAAAGTTATTTCTTATGTAGTATTAGAAATTAATAATATAAATTTCTTTTGTATTATTTTTTATATAATATATTTATTAAATTAAAATTTTATAATATCACAATAAAATTCATTAAGATGTTCTGTTTTGAAGGTAAATATATAATTTAAAAAAAAATTTTTTTGACAAAAAAAAATATAATAAAAAAAAAAATTTTTTTTTTTTTTTATTTTTGTATATATGTTTCAACTAACCTTATTTAATAATAATTGTTTTTATTATAATCATTAAATAATCATTTATAATCATTAAATAATCATTAAATTATAGTTGGAAGTGTTTATCAACCAATCGAACTTGATGTTGATGCTGTATATGAAGGTGGTCAAGTTTTAACTGTTGTCTAAATTAATTATAATTATATTAAATTAATTTTAATATAATCTTAATCTTTAAAAAAATTAAATTTTTTTAAAGATAATTATTAAAAGAAAGTAATTAAAAGATTGCGAATATTTTATACATTAAAAACAAAACCATTAAAAAAAAAAGACATATAATAATAATAATAATAATAATAATAATAATAATAATAATAATAATAATAATCTATATTATTAAAAAGTTTACTTTTTTTTTTAAAAAAATGTTTAGTATATATGAATAATAATTAAATTAATTATTAAATAGCTATTTTGAATAAATTAATTAATCAAATAACCGAATTAAATAAATCAAATATGCAAGTAAACAAATTGAATAAACAACCAAACAAATAAATAATTAAAATACACACAAAAAAAAAAAGAAAAAAAAGAAAGAAAGAAAAAAAAAATGAATAATTTAATAAAATATACAAATAAAAAATGTAATAATTAATACAAATAATATATATATGTAATATTATATTTGAAATTTCATACATTTTACAATTTATTAAATTTATCTATTAACTTTTACTTAATTTATCTATTAACTTTAATTAAATACCAAGCTAATTATTAATTGTATTACATTTCTTCCTATGTAATATTTATTTAATATTAACAATCAATTATTATTTTCTTTGTACATATATTTAATTTTACATTTTTATTTATAAATTTAACTTATATATATTTACTTATTTTAACTGTTTTTTTTTTTTTTTTTTTTTTTTTAAGCACACAATAAAATATTTTAAATGTAACATTTCAAATATTTTATATCATTTAACATTTTTATTTAATTATAAAATTATAGTTGTAAAATATATTTATTAACATTGGGATATGTTTTAATATTCAAAATTTAAATTTTTAATAAGTAAAATATTAATAAATAATATCTGTATAAGAATAAAAAATAAATAATATATATATTACAAAATTTGGAATAATATTATGTTAAAAGATTAAATAATAGTTTTATTTTAAATATAACTTTTTATATATAATTAAATAGTTATAAAATAGTAATTAGAATAAAAATATAATATTATAATAAGATATTAAATAATAATTTTGTTTTAAATATAATAAACAACTATTATTTTCTTTTATAAGTTAATAATTATAAAGCAATAATTATATTAAGTTCATTCTTTTTCAAATGAATTAATATGCTTAATATTGATTTATTGTAAAAATGAAATATAATATGATAAACAAAAATAAATATATAAGTAAAAAAATAAATACTAAAATATAATATAATATAATATAATATAATATAATAAAATATAATATAATATAATAAAAATAAATAAATAAAAGATAATAATTTAAACATACAATATTACTATATATTAAAAAGATAGTATTTATAGTATTCATTTTAGATATTATTTATAAATGGTTTAGTTAATGTTGAACCTAAATCTTAAAATTATCTATAATTATAAATTTTATTTTAATATATTTTTAAACTTTAAATTAGATAAAACATTAAATCTCATATCTTAAATACATTTGTATTTAAAATAGAAAATTTTAAGAAGCTTAATCTATTTTTTTTTTAATATTTAAAAAGCTTATTTAAATAAAAATATTTTTTATTATTTAAATAAAAATTCTCCATTTACAGATTCAAATATAAATATATTAAAGATTTTTATTATATATCTTTGTTATATAAAAATATATAAAGTTACAAATTTTATTTTTGATATAAAAGAGTTTTAAATGAATTAATTTATTTGAAGAAAAATTATATAAAATTTTAGATTATTAAGTAAATAAAATATGAAATAAATAAAAAAAGAATATAAAAAAATTATAATAATCCATCATAAATGAAACTATAATTATATAAAAATTATAATGTTAAATTATTATTTATATATTTTAATACGTTATAAATAAAATTATAATTATTAATATAAGATATATTTAATCATAAGTTTTAATTCTATCAATTCCTTTTAGGAAAGTTTATTATTTATAAAATTTTTTGAAAAAAAAAAAAAAAAAAAAAAAAAAAAAAATAGAACAAAAATGAAATATATAACTTTCATAAAAATAAATTATAATTAATAGAATTATAATATATTGAATAATTATAAAAAAAAAAATATAATTAATTAGAACAGAAAAATAATATATTTTCTATTATAATCAATTCTCTAAAGTGTAAAAAAAAAAAAAAAAAAAAAAAAAGTAAATACTAAAATTTATATTGGGTTTCCCTTTTCTTTTATACAAAATAATAAAAATATACTAAATTATTTTAATATTTTTTAACATTAAACATATTTATATATTATATAATCAATATTAATTTTTATGTGACAGATATTATATATATAATATATTAGCCATGTTCCATTGAATGGAAATTATAATAAAGAAAACAATAGTAACAACAATATATTCATTTCAAATGTAAATATTATTATTTATTATTTGAATTTACCATCAATTAAATATATATTTAAAATATAATAATAAATAAAAGTAAAAAAAGTAAAAAAAAAAAAACAAAAAGGTTATTATAAATTCATAACCTATCTTTATCATTAAAAAAAAAAAAAAATAAAAATAAAAAATAAAACAGTTTCATAGTTATAAAGAAATAATTTATAATATAATTTATAATATAATTTAAAATATAATATCAAATATGTTAACAAAATATGTTGATATATAAAACGAGAAATATTCAAATATTTAACTATCTTTTATATACGTAAATTTATGGATTTTAATAGATTCAAAAATAAAATATTTATTATTTTGATATTTTGATTAATACATTTAATATAATGATACCAGTTATAATAGAATATGATAAAAAGGTTGAAAATATAAAGCTTATTAATAAATAAGACAAAAGAACCACTATATTGTAGTTAAAAATTAAATTAATTATTAAAGATTTTTAATGATAGTTTATTATGGAATTGAAAATATTACAATAAATTTTATTTTATTTTTTTATATTATTTTTCTTTTATTTTATTTTATTTTAAATAAATTTTTATTATATTATTTTATATTTATTCTATATATGTGTTTATGTGTGTATTAATAATAAATAATGATATAAATAATCAAAAACTAACATTATTTTTTTCTTATCTATTATATATATATTAATACTATAATTTATATTTTATATATTATATATTGACTTTATAAAATAATTATATAATAATAATCAATGCATATTATATTAATATAATTCGGAAATTTGTTATTATTTAATGATGAATGATAAAGATATATATAATCAAATTAAAGCAAAAAAAAAAAAAAGCAATTTAATGAATTGAAACCATTTATTTTAAAAAAAAATAAATATTATTCATTTATATTATTATTAAAATATTTTTATTAGGTTTCAAATAAAATTATTACATATATATATTTTAAGTAGAAAAAAAAAGAGAAATATATAATTAATCATTTTTCAAAAAGAAAAAGAAAAAAAAAAAAAAGCATATTTATAAAAAAGTTATATTTAAAAAGTACTAAAAAGAAGAAAAGTTATATATAAAAATTAAAATTAACAAATAATATACATATATATATTAAAAAAAAATAATATATATATATAATTAGCAATAAGAATAAAAATAATAATAATATATTATAATGGATGGTGAAAATCGTATACAATCACAAAGATTATCATGCGCTGATGAATCAGAACAACGTACAAAATATCCATTAAGAGGTATATTAGCTAATAAGTATCCTCCACCTTATAGTTATGCAGATTATCGAGCATTCTGTTTAACAGAACTTAGTCATGATAATGTTGATTTTTATTCAGAAGCATGTATTTACAGAGCTGAAGCTTTAAAACGTTTTAGTAAAGTAACTTCAGGAGGAGAAGATGAAACATCATCAAATCAAGGTAGTCGATACCTTGAATTTGATAAACTAAAAAATATTCAATCAGATTATTCTAGTCAACAAAATTTAGCACATCAACAGCAAACAAAACAATTAGAAGAAGGTGATAGACAATACTTAACTTATATATTACAAGATATTTCACGTAGTTATATACAAACAGGTGCACCAAAAGAAATAAATTTATCTCAAGTTATTAGATCTCGTCTTATTCAATATATATATGATGGTAATAATTTACATCCTGATATTTTATTACCAGCTATGAATAAGGCTTTTGAAATGATGAAAACAGAAAGTTATCCAAGATTTTTAAGAGCTATTTTATCAGGTCAATATAGATCTAAAGTAGCAGAATCACCATCACCTAATACAAATGCTTCATCTCGTAATCTATTTCATGAAAATGTAGAGATTGTTTTCCCAAATATGAAAGAAAATGAATTAAAAGAAGCTGAAAAAAGACAAAGTAAAGAGGTTAAGAATGACAATCAAGCAGCGACATTAAAAGAAAAAGAACTAAGTGCTCAAAAACCAGAAGTTATTAAAAAAACAGCAGAAATGAGTGAAAAGCCTGCTAATGGAGAATCAACGAGCAAATGTTGTTGTTTAATACAATAAAATTTTAAATAAAAGAAAAAAAAGTATTACATTTATTATATTAAATAATATAATAATATAATATAAAAAAATCAGAGATATAAGATTAAAAGCTATAATATTTGATATTAAATAACATTTTAAAATAAATAAATAATATATATATATATGAATAATATTTTTAAAAAAATATAGAATTAAATTAAAATATAAAATATATTTTATTGAACTATTTATTATAAAAAATAATATTTTATATTTTTTAAATATTCAATATCTTCGTTTTTTTTTTTTTCCTTCTTAATAATATATATCTTTTTAGTAGTTTTTTTTTTTTTTTTTTTTGAAATTTTTATTAATTTTTTAATCATTAAAAAAATATAAAAATATTATTTAATATATAAACATATAATAGAAAATATAATATAGTTTATATAAAAATGTACTCTTTCTTTACTAATCATTAATTTTTTTTAAAAAAAAAAAAAAAAAAAAAAAAAAAAAAAAAAAAAAAAAGATGATAAAAAAAATTAAACCAAAAAAATGACAAAAAAATAAAAATAGACAAAAAAATTATAAAATATATAATAATTGTTTTATTTCCTAAAATTACGATAATATAAGTATTAAAAATATATTAAATGATATTTGGTTTTATGGATATTTAGATTTTTTTTAATAAAAGAATTTTTGATTAGAATTCAAAAGAAATAATTATACGTATTAATTGAGAGAAAAAAAAAAATAAGATATTTTTATAATATACATAAAAGTATCTAAAAATTTTTTATTATATACTCAAGAAATTATCCAAATCCACGGATTTTCCAAATCAGTAAAATAGACTGATTCAGTTAAAAAATAATTTTTTAATATTTTCTACAATATCGAAGTAAATATTAATATAAATAAATATATTTTAAGTTGCATAATACATAAAATTATATCTAAAAAAAATGAAATGAAAATTCTGTAATATAAAATAAAAATAAAAAAATAAATAAATAAATTAAAAAATATGAATATTTATTTATTAATTTATGATTTATATCTTTTTATGTTAAATAGTATACTTTAATAAGTATATATAATAATATTTATAATAATTAATATAATAAATATAAATCTTTTATACTTTTATTATTTGATTATTTGTTTATTTTATTATTAATTTTTCTATTTTTATTATTTGATTATTTATTTATTTTATTATTACTTTATTTATTTTTAATTAGTTTGTTATCTTTTTAAAAAAATATATAAAAATATGTATTTGTATATTTATATATATTATTTTTCTCTTAAAAGTAAAACAAGCTAATTCTTTAAATTATATACAATATTTACATTTTGTTCTACTTAAATTTTAATTCTATTTACTTAAAATTAATTTACTATATATATATTGTTAAATCATTAAATATATACAATAAACTGATCTATTATAATAATTAAATATTTAATTAAAATAAAAAAAAAAATTCAAATAATAAAAAAAAAATTATGTTTTTTTTTAATTATATATATATATTTATATAATTAAATTTTTCTTTTTTTTTTAATTAAACATTATAATTAAATACTACTGTTAAATGAAATTAAAAGGTAAAAATAATAAATAATAAAAATTAAATATGATGAATTTAATATATTATTTAATAATATTTTTTTTTATTATACAAAAATGAATTAAATAAATAATTTATGTTTTTTTTTTTTTTTTTTTTTTTTTTTTTAAAAAAAAAAAAATTGAATAAATAGAACATTATATTATTATAATAATAAATAAATAAATAAATAATACTAATTAAAAAATATAAAAAAAAATTTATTTAATTTTTATAAACTAAGTATTAAATAACAATAAAAAAAAAATATAAAAATATAAAAAAAAAAAAAAAAAAAAGAATGAAAATGTATATATTTAAATAAAAAAAAAAAAAGCATATATATTTTTTAATGTTTTTTTTTTCTTTTTTCTTTTTTTTTCTTTCTTTTTTTTTTTTTTTTAGTTATTGTTTTCTTTTTTTTGTTTTGTATTTGTTTATGCTTTTGTTTATAATTAATGATAAACGTTATATATTTTACTAATTATTTGAAATATCTATTAATTTATATAAATTATATATTATTAATTATTTATGAAAAAGTGTTATGTATGTGTGTTTGTGTATATATATGAATTATATATATAGATTATTATTTTTTTTTTTCAATGAATTAAATAGATTGAATCTAAATTTTGAAAAAAAAAAAAAAAAAAAAGAAGGGAAAAGGTTATTATTGTATCTAATATTTAATAATAAGCATCATACTATTATTATTATTATTATTATTATAATTATTATTAATATATATATTTAATAATGATATTATATTATTATCATTATTATTAATATATATTATTAATTTAATTATCAAGATACAATATAATGGTGATTATATATTTTCCTGTTTATTATTATTATTATTTTTTTTTCGATTTTTTTTTTCTTTTCTTTGATTCTTAACTATATTTTAAAAAGAAAAAATATTATTTTTTACTTTTTTTCTTTTATTAATTAATTATACATATTCATGAATTTTTCTCGTTTATTGGATAAGTGACCTAACCATAATAATTGTTCATGTTGTCTCCAATATCTAGTAATAGAGAACATTTCAATAGTTCTCTTTCTAAGAAGTAAACCTAATTCATGACGATTTTCTTTAATCTTTGGATCATTCATACGATTTTCTACTGCTTTTGGTCCTTGTTTTATTAAATCTTCAATATTTGTTTGATCTTTTGATTTTTTATTAATAATTTGTTTTAAACCATCTGTCATACATAATACACGTAATTGAGCTAAAGCTAATTGATTTGGTTTTTGTGGTGGGACTATACAACCATATACAATATTATTCTTAAGGTCAGAAACAACTTCACGTGAACCACCAACATCTGTACATACTACAGGTAATCCACAAAGACCAGCTTCACCAATAGCTAATGGTAAACCTTCTGTGATCGAAGAATTAACAAATACCCAACCGGTTGGAAGTACATTTGAAGGATTACCTAATCCTTTCAATATGACATGTTCCGTTAAATTAAGAGAAGAAATTAAATTAAGAGTTTCTGCTGTATAATTTGGATCCTTTTGAAGAGAACCATAAATATGAAGTTTATAACTACGAATATTCATTTTATTAACAATAATATTAGCAGCATAAATGGCATTATGAATATCTTTAACAGAACTAATATGAGAAAGCATAATAGCTAATGGAGTTGAATATTCACGTTCAGGTTGTGGATTGAATTTTGCAACATTCATACCATTTACAATTGGATAAATCTTTTCACGTGTTTCAATCATTTTTCTTTGATTATTATATTTCTTACCACCTAACCATTCTTCCCATGTAACATTTTGAATACTAGTACATGGAGTAATATAATCAGCTTTACTAAATATTAACCATGTAATTAAACGAGTTAATCCAACAAATCCATTTTGAATAAATCTTGGCATGGTATCACTATAACATAAACCGAATAAACGTTCACGCCATAAAATACCATGATCCCAAATAATTAATCTAGATTTGTATAATGCTTTAGCTACCACACCAATTATAGCTTGAACACCATGATGAGAAGCATGGAATACAGAAATATTTGGAATTTCAGCAGTTATAGGTAAGAGAAGACGTGTTGTTAAAGAGAATAACATATCAATTTCTGAAACAGTTGGCATTTCAACACTAAGACAATTACCTTTACTTAATTCCTTTTCACAATGTTCTAGCCAAGTAGTCAACCAAACGGTTTGAGTCTTTTTATGATTCCATGAAATAGACCAATCACATTTTTGGAAGTAAAGATACATATCAATAAATAATTTTTCATAACGATCTAAATTATCCTCAGTGAATTTTGTTTCAACCATACCTTGAATTAAAAGTTTTACTAATGGAATAAATATAGATTGTATAACATTATCTCTAGTGGCTTGAGTTTTTCTACGAAGTGAAAGATAATCATGATCACGATAGACATTTTCGTTAGGGGATGAGAAATCATTATCCCAAAGTGGAAGGTAACGAATAGAAATAATATTTCTTTCGATTTGATAATCACGTTGTACTAATTCAGCACCACCAATTTCTACAATAGCAGTCCAACGAATACGATCCAAATAATCAATTAAATCTCTACGGCAACTACCAACACCACCACCACCAGTTGGCCAAGTACCACTATCTAAGTTAACAACATCCAAAATTTCTTCATTAATATCTTCTTCATTAATCGTAACAGTATGACCACGATTAATAGAAAGTAAGGTTACATTAGGTTTTACACCTTTAGATTTAGAATGAGAAATGGTAGAGAAGTAGGAAATACTTCTATTAGCATCATAAGCTTTAGCTTTTTGAACAACCAAATCTTTTGAGGAAGAAATTTCTGTAGCATCACCACCAGTAGCTAAAATAGCTAAATCACTAAAACGTAAATGAAGATTAGAACGAATGGTTGGAATATCATTAACAACTAAAATAACATCTAAGGCTTCCTTTTCTTTTTGAAGATCCTTACGAGCAGCTTCACGATAACCCATATCACGATGTTTCCAATATGACTTAAGAGTTTTTTCCTTACGCAAAATATCTTCATCAATATCACGTGCAAAAACACCTGCTAAATTACCAGCTCTCCAAAAACTCCAAAGTTCTTGACGACTACGTGAGGTACTGAAAGGTTCAGCAAAGTAGGAAACTTTACCGTTTTTAGAGAAAAGACTATAAGAACTGGACTCTTTAAGACGATAGGTTAAAAGTTCATTACTACTATAGAAGGATTGAGGTGGACGTCTTTGTAAAAGGAAGTAAGGATCATCAGCTACTTCTTTTGGTGTTGGTACAGGGACGGGATTAAATTTAGAATCTTTAGAAAGCATAACGGTTTTATTCTTAACATGTTGTGGATGAGAATAATCAAATTCAGTAACATATTCGGTTTGAGGATCTGATAAACGACAGAAATGAACCTCTTTTAATTTTGGTGGAATATCCTTACCAAAATCATCATTTCTCCATTTTTCAGCATAATAAACAACCATAACCCACATTTCTTTCATACATTTATAGGTAGTGAAAAGATGTTGAGCATAGGAATAGGTTGTATTATCATGATCATAGGTATAGTTGACTTGTATATCCATATTTTGTCCATTACTATCCTTGACATGAAGAACTGACATAGTAATAAGACTAAGTTCATTACTGGTAAGATATTGTTCTTCATAAAGTTCTGGAGAATTACTAATTTGATAGAAATCTCTATAATTAGCACTACTAATTTCACCATGTAATTTATAAATCTTTTTAGGGAAGAGTTGTTGATCATTAGAATATTCATAATATATAGTAGAGGTGACCTTTTTATCCCCATCTAATTCATGTTCCTTAATTAGTTGCTTAGTTTTACGATTAAAGAATCCAATACTGAATGGTTTATCCTTTGGAGTTGGTGTCCAATCATAGGTTACTTTATTTTGGAAATAACGTGTAGCAATTAAATAACCTTCTCTATTATATTCTACTAAACTGACTACATTACTAAGAGAGGTGTTATATGAATCAATTCTTTCTATTTGTTTATCACGACTATAGTAATGATCACGGAAACTACCCTTTTTCATTCTTACTAATAAACTCTTTATATTCTTTTCTTTTAAATAAAATCTTTTCGTTAAGAACCAACGAATATTACTTGAAATCTTAAAAATGGTAGAAAGTATTAAACGTGTGATATAGAAATGACTAGTGGTACTAAATTCACGACCAAAACGTGCATCACCCGTGAAGGCTAAGTAGATAATAAATTCTAATTCTTCTAATTGTTCTATAAATTTATTACGAGTATTGGAAATAGTTAAAACATTAGATTTAGATCTGTTACCAGAATTAGTATTATCAATAGAATTAATACTACGATCCCTTTTATCTTTTAATGGTAATTTACGACTAATGGAACGTGAAATACTATATTTTCTATTGAATAATTCCTTGGAAGCTTGCTTTTTCAATGATCTTTTATGAGTAATCATTAATTCCTTTGGTAATTTTTCATTCAAACAAAGATCACCAACTCTTCTTGCAACATAAATAGATAATACAGAAAAGGCAATAATTTGATTAATTTTCATTTTATTATTATGTTTTTTATGAAGAAGTCTTGTTAAATCACTTGGAATTTTACCATTAATACTAATACTTTCAATATTATACTTTTTAGAGATTCTATTAATGTATTTATACCAAATAGTATTTAATTGAATAAGGAAAAGTTTTGTATTACGTTGTAATCTTTCCCATTCACAGTCAATATCAATATCTAAAAGAGTTTTCCTTTTTTCTAATTCTACATAACCATAGATTAATTTCTTTAACTCACGCTTATCTGAAACACAAATTTGATAGAGGTAACGAATAGGAAGTTCACTTAACTTTTCACCATCCATAACTAATAATTCTAAAATTGCAGCTTCAGCATGAGAATAACCTGCATTTTGTTCAGCATATTCATGTATGACAGCAGCAGCTACCCATTCAATGATCTTTGGATCAATTTGATTCATTTGACTAGAACTATAATCAGGCATTTGAATTTGAGGAAGAAAAGTATAGATATCTAAGATATCCTTGGATTTATTTTTAAATGAAATAGCACAATAGCGTTGACCTCTAATATTAAAAGTTTCTTCTGGAGCAATCTTTACTTTAATACCACCATTATAGAAACATTCATATATATTTTGAAGTAATTCATCTGCATCTGGGAAACATATTTTAAGAATGTTACGAGAGGAAAGCATTCTAAATCTATCCTTGGCATCTAAAATTTTAGCATAGACATTCTTCAAAAGAATTTCAGATGGTGTAATAAAGTTCTTGGATGGTATTTTTCTTAAATAAATTTCTAAATTTTCTCTAGCTAAAAGATCATTCTTTTGACCGATAAAACGTTGACCAGAGGAAGCTAAATGAGGTGAAAGATTGACAGAATAATGTACATCAGAATTAAATCCACCATAGTAAATGAATATACAAATGAAACAGAATAGCCAACCACCTATACACGTAGAATAGAAGGAATAAAAGAGCGTATGGCAATAGTATTTAAGAATAGCGGCAATACCAATACAAACAACCACAATAACTAACAAGAATTTATTCAAACGAACTTCACATTCACGAGAATAGAAGAAAAGCTTATGATATAGACCAATTAAGAATCCAACAAAACCAAAGGCTACGATACCAAAAGTTTCTAATACACTACGTTTATAACCATGTACACCAATAATAATACCAGTCATTACCATTAACATAAATACAATGATTAATAGGAATTTAATTAATTCATTCTTATATACATAGATATTATCTTTCTTGTATTGACTAACCATTTCCTTAGAAGTAAACCAACCCAAACGACTATTCTTTTCCTTATTTTTATTGATTAAAACACGTGATAATGTCAATTCTAAGAAACCTGAACAAATTAACATAAAGAGGGTAGCATAAAGAGAACCATTAAGGTAATCCTCAAATGGAATTTCTTTATCATTTTGAATACTCTTTGGTAAGAAAAGATAAGGTTTACCTTCTAAAATTAAAAGAGCCCATTTATCAATAAAAATGTAAATAAAGTAGAAAATACCAAAATAAATAACAACACGTTCAAAATCAAATAATAAATCACCACGATTAATTTTTTCAACTTGTATCTTCTTTTTAAGTTCTTCAAGGGCACATTTTAGCATAGTATCCCATTCATTACTATATTTTAATGGAGGAGTAGAACCAGATCTTTGAATATACCAATTCATTAATTCATCTTCCCATTGTTGTTGTTTAATTCTTTCACGAATAAGAGAATGATTAGATTTGAAATTCTTTTTTGAGACAGATTTTCTAGCCTTATTAATTTTACTCATATAATAAATACGAGCTGAACGTTCCCATAAAGCAACACGCTTTAAATAGCTTGGTTGAGTTTCATCTACAAAAATAGATGGTTTTGGATTATCAAGAG
The DNA here is from genome assembly GCA_002104895.1 of Anaeromyces robustus. Classification (NCBI taxonomy): domain Eukaryota; kingdom Fungi; phylum Neocallimastigomycota; class Neocallimastigomycetes; order Neocallimastigales; family Neocallimastigaceae; genus Anaeromyces; species Anaeromyces robustus. Next base: position 94,767 of record MCFG01000139.1, on the reverse strand, counting down.
CATAGAATTCTAAAATATCTTCCTTTGTTGGAATTTTGATTTTATTAGCAAAGTTCAAATAGTTTCTTGATAATTTACGATATCCAAATAACATTACAGCATTAGCTACAAAAAGACCGATATCATAAATAATTAAAATCAATTTAGAGTAGGAAACATCATTTAAGAAAAAGTAACACACAAGATTTGGAATTAAAAGAATAGCAGAACCTAATAATGCTATACTTGGTCCACGATTTTTGAAAATCCATACGTTTAAATCTTTAATGGATCCAAGAATAGCAAAAAGAACTAAATAATGACCAAAGAAGAAAGCATAAATAATGAAAAGGAACATCAAAACTACATCATAATTAGTTCTAAATAGTGATATAACCCCAATAATAACACTTGTAATACTTAAAACAATTAAACTAGCAGAATATCTTCTTAAGAAAGCAGCAATCATTAATGAAAACGATTTATAGAAATAATAAAAGGTACATGTTCTTGCAATAGAATTCATTAAACCACCACATACTGGAAAGATAAAAATGAAAATAAAATTAAGTACATCCTTTGTTTGATTATCCATGAAACCATTAATAAAAATACCAGAACCAATACATCTTACTAATATTAAATCAATAATTACAGGATAAACAAAAAGAAAAGCATTTGCTAATTGTCTCGCCTTTTTATTATCTGTACCTTTATCTAGATTATCTACAATCATATTCTCTTTAATTTCTCTACTGTCTTTAACATTATTTCTAAGTACTGAATGCATATGTTTTGCTAATTGATGACTATTCAAGTCAAAGATCATATTTAAATTGGATTGGGTAGTAATCATTTCCATACCTACAGCGACTTGATCATAATCTGGTAAAAAGCTTGGATTCATTGTTATAAGAGAGGATTCCATGTTTAACCAAGCTACACGTCGACAAGCTTTCCAGAAAAGCATGAAAAGATATGATAATGCTAATGATTCAGAAGAATCTGGATCATAACGATTTTTAACCATAGAATTTTCAATATTACTAGTAAATTCCCTTATTAATTTATCACCCAATGGATCTAAAGTACAATAGGCAACTAAATCATACATTTCTTTTTCTGATTCATGTACTGGTATATAGCCATTTTTAACTTGTTCTTTAATTTTATCATAATAATCAAATTTTTCTACTAATAAATAATGGGAATAATCACATATATAACTAGCATAGGCATTAAGTAATTCTCTTTCTACTGGATTTTGAACTTTAGTTTCTAATGAACTTTGAATTAAATAGGTATTACGAATAAAGTAGAATAATTCTGAATATGGACTATTTTCAATTTCATAAAGAACACGATGTGAAATTGGTAAACGATCTGGATTGGTTTGAGCTACTACTAAACTTTCTAAAAGAAGACATTTACCAGAATCATGATAGAAATATCTTCTGAAATAACAATTAATAACTAATTCAGTAATATTTGGTGCATTTTCTGGAACAAATATATATAATTTATCATTATCATCAAGACCCATAAGAGCCCATACTTTTTTATATGGTAATTCTTCAGGATTTTCTTTTAATATGAATGATGAATTTGTACCAACATAAATAGAAACTAAATTATTTAAAAGATTTTCATTTAATTCTTTAAAGTATTCAATAGCAACTTCATAACCTATATTATATAATTTAAGCAGACAATAATAATTATTATTATTATGATTATTATTATTATTTATTATATATAAATAAATATTAAGATACATATATTTATTTAAATATAAGCATATAATTAAATATAATAAACAAACAATATATATATATATATATATATATATATTTTATTTATTTATTTATTTAACTATATTTTAATATATTATCAATTAAAATTATTTATTTTATTTTATTTTATCTTTCTTACCTCCAAAAACTTCATTTAAAATTCTAACAACAAGAGGTGATGGAGTTTTAATAATACTATCAATAAAATTTATAATTTCTTCCATTTCTGGTTGAAGTTCATATTCATCATCGGATAAAGAAATATTTGAATTATTTAAAAATGAAAATGATTTTGAAAAAGATTGATTGCTTGGGGTAGGCGGTAAAGGTAAACTTAAAGATTTTAATAAATTCTTTTCTAAAAGATTAATCATAATATCAATAAGTTTAATTTCAACTTGTTTACGACGTTCATTACCATAAGTTTTACCAATAGCTGTTGTACTAAAAACTCTATGGGCTTGATTAGGTTGTTTCCATTGAATTGAGGAAACAGAATTTTCATTAGCATTTTCAATTCCACTCTCACTCCATAAAAAGTCACTACTATTCTTTCTTGAAGAACTTTTTTGACTATTACTAAAATTAGTTTCTTGAATGACTTCATCTATAGGTGGTAATTCTGGTTTTAAAGGTTGATATAAAAGAACATCTGAAAGTTCAATTTGAGTGACACTAGTAATAGAAGGAAGACGATGAGTGACTTCTCTTGGAATATTAGATTCACGAAGAACCTTACGCCAAATACTGCTATTCAAAGGTTTATCTTTCCAATTTAATTGTGGTAGAATATTCATAATCATTTTATAGCAAGATTGAACATCTGAGGAAGAACACATTTCATAAATATCAAAATCGTTAACTAAAGGAAATTCGGGAGGACCAATACATTTTAAAGATTTAAATTCAGGATCAAAGGAAATCCAACCTTTGAAACCATTACCCATGATCCATTTTCTATAAAAGCGACGTCTTTGATAGTGATGAAAACTTTGATTCTTTTCTGGTGGTAAAACTTCTATATCGAGTACAATAAAATCTGTTCTTAAACTTATTTCATTTCTTAATGTAGCAATATAATCTTGAAATTTCATATTATCCCATTCCCATCTTGACTTTTGTTTACCATCTGGATGGAAAACAACATTATATAAAACAATACCATGAATTAAATCACGAATATCTTCAAATACATCTAATTTTGTGACATCTGTAAAAATTGCATAGTAAGGGAAAGACTTTTTAAAATAGAGAAGAAATTGTTGACAATCTTCAATACCATAACGATCAATAAGACTTTGAAGATTACTAAAATAAAAACCCCAAATCCAATTAATAGAACTAACCTCCATTATTTTTTTAATTCTTTTTGTAATATATTTACCAATGGTTAAAGTAGTAATTTTTCCTGAATATACTCTTACAAATTGTGATATATCAACATCTACAACAATACGTTCTGAACCATAAAGTGCTGTTGTATCAACACATAAACTAATATTATTTAAATTTGAAATCGAATTAGGTGTATTATATCCTGATTGTGGAAATGGAGAAGAAGTAGCATCCATTCTTTCTAAATTACTTTGATCATATCTATAATTTTCTAATTTTGTTAAAAGAGCATCATTACTTGAATTTTTTGCTAAAAATCTATCTTTAGTATACGCACTTATAGGTTTACCACTATAATTTCCAATTTCAAATGTAACTGAATCTACAGGTGTTGAATCTTCTGATATACCATCATAGGCATTATCCATTGTAACACTTTTATAAAATGCATGATACTGTATAATTAATAAATCCACAGGATTTTTAACTTCACTCAAATAATTTAAATCTGAATTCCATAATGCGAAATTTCCTATTTTTTCTGCATTAAATAAAGGCTTTTGATAACAAATTTGCCATTTATAATTATTAATATTTGTAACGATATCCTTATTTCCCATTTTTAATTAATTTATTAATATATTTAATATGTATTAATGTGAATTGAGAGAAAAAAAAAACTATTTTACCTATATATAATATATATTCATAAAAAAATCTATATTAAATAATGAATATATAATTTATTTAAAAAAAAAATAAAATAAAAAATAAATAAGAATTACATATTATATATATATAATATATATATTCGAATTTTTTTCAATATATATATAATAAAATAATATTACCAATTATGATTGTAATTTATTGATTAAAATATGTTCACTCTTTTTTTTTTTTTTTTACAAAAATTGAAATAATATAATTGTTTTTGCGAATATTTTTATATTACTTCTATTTCTTTTTGAATAAATGAAAAAATTATTTTATTTTATTTTTGTTTAATTACTAAACTATATGAAAAATTAATTAACTCTATTAATTTCTAAATAAAAATCAATAATTGTTATTCTTTAGGGTATATATTGCTTATTCAAATTTTTAAATGTTTATACAAAATTTTAAATTTATTATAATTTTCATAAATAATAGATATTCAAATAAATTAATCGTAGGTTGACCTTTAATTCTTTTATATGAAAAAAATTAATATTTTATAAAGAAATATTTTGTCAATAGTTCTTAATTATTTTTTTTTTTTTTGTTTTTATCTTGTATAATTGTTTTATGTTTTATTCTTTAAATATTAATAAATAAAGGAAAAAAAACAATAAAATAAAATAATATATAATTAATTATAATGAATTTCTTTTATATTGTTATATTTGAATTAATATTATTGAATAGAAATTAATATATATATTAAATACCTTTTTCTATATATTTTAAATAAAAATTTAATAAATATAAATTTTTAAAAATATTGATAATTCTTTTTTAATTTTATTATTATTAAGCTAATTCATTCACATTCAATTATTAAATTGATTTTTTAGTTAATTTAATTTTTTTTATTCATTATTGTATTAATATATCTATTTTTCGTTTTGTTTTCTTATTTTACTTTATTTTATTTTAATAATTGAATCCGAAATTTTATTTATTACTGTTTTTTTTTTTTTTTATTGTTTTTTGTATATAACAAATTATATACTTTTAATTTTTATTCTCTTCAACTTTTAATATTGTTGAAGAAAAGAACTTTTATAATATATTATATATGTTCTTTTTTTTTTTTACTAACAACTATAGTTTATTTTTAAAAATTCTATAATAAAAATTAATATTAATAAAAAAAAAAAAGAAAAGAAAAGGTGTCTATTTTTTCCTTTCTTTTCTTCTTTTTTTTTTTAAAAAAAAAAAACACTATTTTAAAATATTATTTAAAATAAAAAGTAATAAAAAAAAAAAAATAAAAAAGAAAATATATAATTTAAAAAAAAAAAATTTTTAATAATAAATTAAATAATTTAATTTATATATCATATAAATTAATTGTTAATATATAATAATATATAAATATATATTAATTTAAAATTTTACATATTCAATAAAGGAAATAATAAAAAAATTAAATATTAAAAAAAAAAAAGTATAATAATTAGCCATTAAATAATAATAAATCTTATTATTTATTAATAAAAGAATTATATATAATAAAAACAATAAAAAATTTGAATAATAATAATATAATAATATTAATAATATTAAATGTAAAGAATTTTGTAATACTCTTTTTTTTTAAATAATATTTCATTTATAAAATATTTTATATTCATAATTATTAAAGTTATTATTATATATTAAATGATTTTATTGTATAAATATTTATATAAAATAATAAACCAATTTTCATATTTTAATAAAAGATTGTTAAATGACACAAAAAGTATTAATAGTAATAACACAAAATCGATAATAACACACGGTATATATTAATATTATTAAAATTTTAATAATTTTTTTTACAATAAATTGATTTTTTGTTTATTTATTTATAGTAAAAAAACAATTTTTTATTTTTAAAGCTTTTAATTAATATTTTATGTAAAAATGATTTTATATAAAAAAGATATAATAAATAAAATCGTTTTTAATAATATTTAGATTCTATTTTATTTATTTATTTATTTATTTATTTATTTATTTATTTATTTATTTATTTATTTATTTATTTATTTATTTATTCATTTATTTATTTATTTATTTATTTATTTATTTTTAATAATCTATTCATTCATTTATTTATTATTTATTTATTTATTTATTTATATATTTATTTATTTATTATTTATTTATTTATTTATATATTATTATTATTAACTGATATATTGTGTTTATTAATAATATATTGGTGTAATTTATTGTAATATAAATGATAATAAATATTTATGTTTATTAATTTATATTGAAATATATTATTTTAATTAATTCATTCAAAGATTAGCCAATAGAATAATAAATTTTTAATTATATTATTAAAGTATTAAAATAGCTTTATATTAAAGGTTACTTAGAAAAAAAAGGTGTCACAAAAAAGTATCAATATATTATACAATATAAAGATAGCATATATAATATTAATAATATATTTAATTCTTATATGTGATTAATATACTACAATATTTAATAATATATCAATGGCAGCTCATTTTTTTTCCTCCTTTATTAAGTAAAAAAAAAAAAAATTAAAAAAAAAAAATAATAAAAATAAAATAAATATAATATACTATGCGATAATATGATAATATATTAGAATATATCTAAAATTTGATATTTGTATGATAATAACTAAAAAGATATAAATATAAATTCTATAAAATAAATATATTTTTACAACTACTAAGATAACAAAAAATAATACACTTTGATAATAATTAGTAATAATTTTTTATTGATATAATTATACATTTAACTTTATAATAAAATAATTCAATATTTATTTATTTATTATTTATTTATTTACTTATTTATTACTTATTTTCTTGTCAAGGATAAAAAAATTCAATAAATATAATTATAAAATTGCGGCTAACTCCTCTTATTACGGCTTTTTTCTTAAAATTTGTATATATTTATGTAAAATACACATAATATTATAATTTGTGGCGACAAAAATATTACTTTTATATATTTATTTATTTATTTATTTATTTATTTATTTATTTATTTATTTATTTATTTATTTATTTATTTATTTATTTATTTATTTATTTATTTATGTATTTATTTACTTATTTTTACATTTTTTAAATATTAACCAATAATTTTTATGTTCCAATGTATTTTGTTTACATTTAAATTCTTTAATAACATGTTGTATTAAATTAAAAAAACTTACTATATTTATAATTAAACTTTAATCTATTGATTTTGTGCTTTAATATATATTAATTTTTCTTCCTTTTTTAACAGTTACTATAAATAGTAATTACATGAAATTATAAATAGAACAATTATTGGATATTATATATTAATAAAACAATAATAATTAAATATATTAACAATATTACTATTAAAAAGAATAACATAAAAAAAATATTTGAGTTTAAATATTTTTATTTTTTTTCAAATAAAAATATTTTTTTATAATTATTATTATTTTACATATATATTTTATTATTTATTTATTTAGTTTGTTAGTTATTTAGTTATTATTTATTTATTCATTTATTTATCTATTTATATATGTTTATTTATTTATTTATTTATTTATTCATTTATTATTTATTTATTTATTATTTATTTATTTATTATTTATTTATTCATTTATTATTTATTTATTTATTTATTTATTTATTTATTTATTTATTTATTATTTATTTATTATTTATTATTTATTTATTTATTTATTTATTTACTTATTTATATATTTATTTATATATGGAATAATAATATTTTTAATTTATCTTATTACCTAATTTAGTATAAAGTGGAGTAACAATTTTTAAAGTTTGTGAGAATTGTGAATATTCTTAATAAAAAATAATTTAAATTAAATTAAATATATTTCTACTTTTATATATATTTGGCAATATTTTTTTTGTAAATAAAATTTATAAAATTGATATAAAAGGAAATTTTTAAAATAATTAAATTTTTTAGATTTTTTTTTGAAATACAACATATATTTTATGCTTAACTTTTTTATGAATAATTTCTATATTTTAGATAACCTATTTTGATCAATTATTTAAATAAATATTTTTTTGAATAATTTCTATATTTTAGATAAATTATTCTGTTCAATTATTTTAATAAATATAAGGCGTTGTGTTATAATAATTTTTATGGTATAATAAGAATTAGATTAAAGTTAAATAACAAAAACCTATGGGTTAAATATAATTAAATGATGTTAATAAAGATTAATAAATATATATTCTATTAATATTAAATCAAATATAATATATAAATTCAAAAAATTTTTAGTAAAAGGTTAAATTTTAAAAGAATAATAATATTAAATCAAAGATAATATTATTCATTCATTCATTCATTTACTTTTTTATTTATTTATTTATTTATTTATTTATTTATTTATTTATTCTTTTTTTTTTTTTTTATTTTTATAAAGTTTGTTTGATTGTTTATTTATTTTAAAATAATCATTTTTCTTCTTTCAATAATAAATAGAATAAACATGTCTCCAAATGGTTTATAAAAAAATATTTTAAATTTAAAATACTATTATTGTAAATTTAAAATATTAACATATATATATAGATTATAAATAGATAATTATGAAATGTTAGGTTTTTATATATTTTAATAAAAAATTTTTATTAAAATATATATAATTTTATTCATACATTAAACATTCATAAGAAAAAAAAAAATTTTTAAAAAATTTTTATTTCATAACAATATATGTAATTATAAAATTATACTTTTTATTATTATTATTATTTTGATCAAAATTAAATATATATTAAATGAAATATAGCAATCCTATTAGACTAATAATATTTGGAATTTTATTATGGAAATGTTTGGCAGTTAATATTAATTTACCAAATGAGAGTTATACGGTTTATGATATACCAAAAATAATAGAGCATTATTCAGAAAATGATAAAATTATTAATATTTATTTAAATGAAAGTAAGATTAAAGTTAGTTCTTCAAACTCTTTAAAATATGAAATAACAGTTCCTCCAGATGTTGATATCAATATAATTGGAAAAGAAAGCACAAGATCAACATTTGAATTAGCAAATCCTATTTCCTATACTTTTAAAATAAATGAATACACAGGCCAAAAAATCAAAATTGAAAATATTAATTTTAATAATATTATAAATAATAAAGAAGAAACACTTGTGCTTTTTAATATTCAAGTAAATGAAACCAATTATTCTATGACTTTTGAAAATTGTAATTTTGTGTCAAAATCAGGTGATATAAGTATTATAAAAGTGGACCTTGATTCTAATTCTTCACTTGAAAAATTATCAACACCTCAATTAACAATTAATAATTGTGAATTTAGGTAAAGTATTAATTATTTTTCTTCTTTTTAACAAAATAGGGAATATAAATATATAAATATATAAATATAAATTTCTTTTATATTTTTATATTTATTAAAAATAAATAATTTATTTTTTTTTAATATATATGTCTTATACTTTCTTTTTTTTTTTTTTTATCATATAAATATATTACAATATATAAAAAAATATCAATATGATATAATAAACCAAACAAAAAGAAATATAAAGACGAATAATGCAATTTTGTTTAGTAAAATGGAAAATGTATACTATAATAAGCAAGCATATCATCTTATAAATATTAATGATTCGAAATTTTTCTCATGCAATGATATTTTTAATTTATATTTTGGAGAAATTCATATTGACAGATGTATTTTATGATTTTTTTTATAGTTTTTTGAATGAATTACTATAATACAATCTTTTTTACTAAACATATAAATTTATTTTAATAATCCTAATAATAATTAAATATTAAATAAATAAAAAAAAAAGGTCAATTCCAAAATATATCTTCTACATTTGGTGAAGCTGCTATTATAAATTTAATGTTGAATTCAAAATTAGTAATTAAAAATAGTATAATTTCTGATATTAATATAAATCATATAACAGTTCCATTAATAAAAAATACAGGAAAAGAATTAAAGTAAATTATATAAATATTTATAATTTATTATCAATATAATTTATAATTTTTATATTATTAATCTAATAATTTATCTATTAAACATATCTTTTATTTTATTTAATATTATTTAATATATATATAAAACTATGTATATTTTTTTTTTTTTAATTTTATTTAAAGTATTTATAATGTAACAATAAATCATGCTTATACTGGTCTTGGTTACCTTATTGAATACGATTATGAATACAATGATGATAATGTTATTTATGTAAAAGATTCATTATTTGATGGTATACAATAATATAAAATATTTATTAATAAATAAATAATAGTTGAGCACATTAATCATTAATTTTTTATATATCAATATATTTATTAAATTTATAAAGATGTTTCACCATTATTCTATGGTGAAAATGTAGATCTTCATGTAGATAATACCAAATTTTTAAATTTAGTTACTAAAAGTTCATATTCTCCTATATCAAGTTTGAAATATGGTAGTAATTATATAAATAATTGCGTTATTAATAACATTAGGTAATTTTCTTTTTCATATTAAATTTTAAATTAAATATAACATAAAATAAAATATTGTTTTATTATGATTAAGATATTATTCATATTTATTTAAATATGAATATACATTATTTATATATAAATAAATATAATTAGTTTGTTTGGTTCATCTTTATTCGATGATTATTCTTCTATTTATATTAGCAATACTGTCATTGATGGAGTTTCCACAATATATAAACCAATTATTAAATCAACATATAAAAATATTAAATTTGATAAAGTTGACTTAAAAAATATAAATATTTATGGAGATGATAGTGAATGTAATTTGTTTAATGTTGATATGGGTAAAAATCAAGATCAACTTTTAATTGAAAATTCCAATATAACAAATATACAATCAAATGGAAGAATATTTAATATAAAAGGATCAGTGGCTGATGTTCAATTTAATCAAGTTAATATAAATAATTCAACTTCTTTTGGTCTTTTTTTAACAACTAATGCTGATGAGGTAAAATAAATAATTTACACATAAATTAACAAAATATCAAAATTCAATAATAAAAAATTAATAAATGAGAAATAAAATAATTACCAAAAAAAGATATAAATAAATGCACATAATAAAAAAAATTATCATTATATATTAAAAAATATTAAATGATTTTTATTTTAATTATTTATAACCTTTTTCCATTTGCAGAATCATATTTATTTCCATAATTCAACATTTACTGAAGTTCGAAATTTAAATAAACATGAAATGGGATTAATCCTCTTAAATCGTGATATTCACGTTAATATAACTTACTCTGATTTTAGTAATAATGAATCCTATTCATGTGGATTATTGTAAATTATTATAATAATTTTAAAATATATATATATAAAACATATTATTATATTTAATTTCAATTTAATATATTAATAATTAAAAAAAAAAAAAAAACATTCTTTTTAAAAAGAAAAATACTAAAAAAAAAGTAACTTATATATATATATATATTAATTTAAATAGGTACTTCAATCAAACAAGAAATCTTAATTATTATGTATATAAGTCAACATTTTATAATAACAAAAGTAAGATGAATGGAGGAATTGTAAGTTTTATTGATGAAAGTGAAGATATAGAAAATAAATATCAAAAAATATTTAATGTAGAATATTCTGTATTTCAAGATAATAGTGTGAATTATTTTGGTGCTGTTTTCTATACAAGTATTCTTAATAATTATGATATTACTATTCATCATACAGATTTTATAAGAAATACAGCAGGAGTAGCTGGGGGTTGTATTTTTTTGGAACAAATTAATAAAAGAATAAAAGGAAAAATTGAATATTTTATGGATCCAAAGAGAAAACTTTTTTATAATAAGTATATCAACAATACTGCAAAATCTCATGGTATTAATTTTGCAACTCATCCAGAAAAATTTATTCAAACTGAAAAAAAGGAAACTGGTGTTCTAGAACCAATATCTTTAAAATCAGGTGAACCTTTTAACATGGTCATTGAACTTCAAGATAGTTTAGGAAATGTAGTTATTGATAATGAAAAATATTATTCAAATATTGGAATTCAAATGGAATTATTAGATGAAAATTATAATCTAGTTAATACCACTGATTATTATCTTCCAGAATGTATTACCAGTTTTAATAATGGTAACTTATATAATTATGATATTTTATAATTTACTATTTCTTTTTTTTTTTAAAATATATGTTATTATTATAAATATTCAAATAAATAAAAAATTGGATAATTAATAATTATTACTAAATATTTAAATAAAATAAAATAAAATAAAATAAAATTACATATATTATATAATAGGATTAAATTTTATTAGAATGTCTGAGATGTTTATTAGAAAACCTGGAACTTATTATTTAAATATTAAAGCCAAAACAACTATATTTTATTTATTAAAAGAGACAGACTGTGTATATCAATTAAATATTGCTGATTGTGGTACTAATGAAATTAAACTCTATAATTCAGACGGATTTTATTATTGTGAGGAACCAAAATGTCGTAGTCATTTGAATGAAGATAACGTTATTTGTATTAAAGGAAATGATTATATAAATGATCCAGATCTAAATCATTATATATGTAAAGATGGTATGACTGGTGATAACTGTGATCAATATCTATATTATAATATAGAGTAAGTTAATATTATTATTATTAATTATTATTATTAATTATTAATTATTATTATTAATCATTTTATTAAATCATTATTACATCTTTTATATACTCTTTTCTTCATAAAATATTATTTAAATTAAAAGCAAATATAAAAATATTCATTATACATTAACAGTATCTGTTACATTAATTATGGTAGTTGTTACAATATTTATTATCATTAATAAGCATTATTTAATTATTAATGATCTTGGTTTTAAATCAATGATGTTAATATCTTTAGGATGTATAATAGAAAATCTTAGCAATATGTATGTTACTTCTGACAATATTTCAAATTGTTACTTACATCCATTAATTATGTATATTGGATTTATATTAATTTATATACCATATACAGTGAAAACTTTAATTTCTTCAACTTTTGGTTTGAAATTTAACTATTCTAATAGAGATTATACTTTAATAAATAGTATTTTTTCAACCAATATTAAACAAATTTTATTTTTATCAGAAAAAAATAATTCAAGTTCTTGTAATTTAAGTCATGAAAACAATAAATCTAGTATAACTCGTGAAAATAAAAGTTTAAACAATTTATCTGACAACAGAAGTTTACATAATTTGTATCAAGATTCGGTTAATAAAAGTTGTAATAATATAAATAATGAATCTAAGAATTATAATATGAATGGTGAAAGTAGTAAATATACACTAAATAATGAATCTACTAGAGGTTTTGTTATGGAAAATAGTGATTATTTCCTTTCAAATCTTCACTCAAGTAAAAATTTATTATTAGGATCATGTAGAAACTTAATGACTTCTGGTTCCGGAAATTTAAGTGCATATACAAATACAAATAAGAATTTAACAATAAGCAAAAGAAATGCTACCATTGGATCATTTAAAAATATAGAACAAATAGTTAATGAACCAGAAACTTCAGTTAACGATATTAATATAGAAAAAATGAAAAAAAAGAAAAAACAGGAAGATATTGAAAAAAATTTTAAAGAAAGAATCAGAAATACATATGATACTATAGTAATATTAATTTTAATATCTCTTGTCCTTATAATACCACTATCATTAAATAAATTATTACCGAGAAATAGCACATTATCAGCATCTTTTATGGTTAATAATAGCTATGCTCATGTATGTCCATATGCTGAATATGATATAGCTTTTTATATTATAAAATTAATATTATTACTTTATAATCTTACAAAATTTCAAGACGTCAATAATGGAAGTTATATTTATATTGATAGTAAAATAATTAGTCATCTAAATATAGCATGGATAGTAATGGACCCATGTATTAATGTTAGTAATTATTATTATTATTATTATTATTATTATTATTATTATTATTATTATTAATTATTAATTATTAATTATTAATTATTACTATTTTTATTATTATTATTATTATTATTATTATTATTAATTATTAATTATTAATTATTAATTATTACTATTTTTATTATTATTATTATTATTATTATTATTATTATTATTATTATTATTATTATTATTATTATTATTATAATTATTATTATTATTATTATTATTATTATTATTAATATTATTAATTATTAATTATTAATGATTAATGATTAATTATTATTATTATTATTATTATTAGATTATACTGTATGCACTTTTTGTAGATAGTAAACTTGTAGTTGCTGAAGAACTTCAATATTATAGCAATTTATTATGCTGCTGTACTCTCTTTTTTGGTTATTATTACATAATTATTCATATCATTTTGAAAAATCATGGTAATGATATATGGGTTTATTTACTAAATTTACCTAAACAAAAATGTATAATTCATAATTCCTATTCATGTGAGTGTCCAACAAAAAAAATTGAACAATATGATGAAAATGAATTAAAAAGTTTTTACGAATATGTTAAATTTTATAATGATTATTTCAATTTAAGACTATTTCTTGTTAAAATATTCAGGAAAAATAAGATAGAATAATTTATCATAGTTTCATTATATTTTAATATCAATTTTACATAAAAATATTTTGTAAAAAATATATAAATTAAATAGTAAATAAAATTTATCCTACTTATAATAATATATTTTATATAATAGCATTTATTTATTAAAGTAATAATTAAAATATATATTGTATAATTTTCTTATTTGTACTAAAATAACAATGAAAAAAAAAATAAAATTTATTAAACATTATCCAAATTTATGTAATTATTATAATTAAATTTTTTTAAATATATAAAAAAAAAAAAAAAATATACACTTTTTAAAGTTAGAAGATGGTATCAAAAAAAAAAAAAAAAAAAAAAAAAAAAATTTAATCATATATATATAATATTTTCTCTCTATACTCTATATTATATTAATAAAAATAATTTTAAAAATATGTTTCAATAATCAATAATTTTATTTTATATTATTTTTAAATAATATTATGATATGATATAATTATTTAAAAAACTTTTTTTGTCATCTATTTGTTTAATAAAATATATTTATTATAAAAAAATTAAAAAATTGAAACAATAAAATATATTTAAAAAAAAAATATTAAATTTGCAATATTCTATATTTTTCTATACTGTTCATTATTATGATAATGAAAATCAGTTGACATATAATATATTCATTAATTCATAATAATAACTATTTATAATGATATATTTTAAGTTAAAAACATATAAATTATTGTTTTTTTTATTAATATGGTTAATACTAAAATGTCAAACCATAGATATTTATATACCAAATGATCAATATGATATTGATAATATAAATGAATTAATAAATACTTATTCCCAAAAATATAAAACCATTAATATATATTTTAATACAGATTATTATTATTCGAAACCTAAAAAGGAAAGAGGATATGAGTTGACTATACCAGAAAAAATAGATGTTGCTCTTATAGGAAATCCAGTTAATGGGACAACTTTTATTGATTTAACAGAATTTTCATTTTATTATTCTATCGTATTTGTAGGATCAACTATCCATCAATTCAAAGTAGAAAATATTACATTTTATAATTTTAATGATCCAGTATCTACTACAGTTAATGACATATTTTATGTTAATTATAAATCTAATAAATTTAATTTATTATTCAAAAATTGTATTTTTGATGGAAGTAATTCACTTGTTTTAGATTTACATTCTACAAGTGAAATATATCAAGAATCTTCAAATTTTCAAGTATTATTTGATTCTTGTCAATTCAAGTAAATAAATAATAACTTTATAATTTAACTATGATTTATAATTTTATATCAATTATGATAGTATAATAACAATAATTTAAGCTTATATATATAAATAAATAATTAAAAATTTATATATTTTATAATATTATATTATGCTACTGTTTATTTACATATATATTAAAAATTTCATTAAGAAATATTAAAGGAAATGGCGTTATTAAAAGTAAAAGAGAAAATTCTTCTAATTATTGTCACTTGAATATTATATTTTCAAATTCAGTATTTGATAATTGTTATAATATATTAGATGCCTACTGTGGGGACTACTTGTTTGATAATTGTATATTTAATAATATATCATCATATGAAGGGTATTCTTCATTTGCAGAAATAAATTTTAATTCATCATTAACAATTAAAAATTCTATTATTAATAATAGCAACAATTTAAACCCACTTTCTCCATTTATTAAATCTTATGGAAATTTGATTAAGTAAATATAAAAAAGTTTTTTAGAATTCCATATTACATTCCTTCTTCTTATAATAATATTATCCTATTTAAAAAATATATATATATTTTTTTTAATTTAAAATGAATATTATATATTATATATACATAATAAAATTAAGTTTTAACAACGTTACAATGATAAATATCCATAATGATATTGGCTATATCATTGAAGATAATGGACAAGTTAAATATGCCAATAAAATAATAATTGATAATTCATATTTCGAAGGTAAAAGTATATAAAACAAAAATGATAAATCAAAAATTTTAATAACAAATAAGAACTTGAAAAATAAAATATATAAATAATTCTTATATATATTTTATTATTAATTTATCTAATTACTTTTTTTACAAAAAAAAAAAAAAAAGATATAAGCCCGTTAATTAATGGAAAAAAAATAAAATTATTCATTGATAATAGTGAATTTAAGAACATAAGTAACACAAGTTCTTATTCTCTTATATCGAATATAGTTTATGGTGAAAACTATTTAAATAATTCAAAAATAAGTGATATAAAGTTAATATTCATAATAGTTATTTTTAAATTATTATTTAATAATATCGTTAATTAATTAAAATATATATATATCTTCTTTTTAAAAAAAAAAAAAAAAAAAAAAAAAAAAAAAAAAAAAAAGACTTTATGGAACTACATTATTAAATGATGACTCACCAGTTAAAATAGAAAATTCAGAATTTACTAGTATTTCAACATTCTATAAACCAGTTTTTCAAATAAGTTATAATGATATAGTAATGAAAAATATTAATATAAATAATATTAATATATATGGAGATAATAATGAATGTAATTTATTATCATTATTAACCGGTGATAAAGAAAAAGATATTATACTTCAAAATATTAATATAACAAATATTAAATCAAATGATAAAATAATTAATATCAAAGGAAATAATGCAAATATTAAATTTAATAATATAAAGGTTGATAAATCTATCTCCTATGGTCCATTTTTAAAATGTGATGCTAATAATGTAAATTTTTTTAGTAGGAATATTATATATAATGATATAATATATTATATAATCTTAATATATATTATATATATATATATATGAAAAAGAAAGAAAGAAATTATAATTAACTGTAATAAATGAAATATATATAATAGATTACTCTTCATCTTGATAATATGACATTTATTAATTCAAAAAATCTAAAAAAGGATGAATCAGGTATATTTCATCTAGAAAATAATATTAATATTAATATACTCAATTCAGAATTTTTTAATAATGAATCACACTCCTTTGGTATTATGTAATTAGAATTATATATAAAAATTAATATTAATTTTAAATAATATATATTTTTATGTTATTATTATTACTATTATAATTATAATTATAATTATTATAATTATTATTATTATTATTATTATTATTATTATTATTATTATTATTATTATTATTATTATTATTATTATTATTATTATTATTATTAACTAATGTATACTTATTATAGATATCTTAATAATATTAAAAACATTGTTTTGAATGTTAATAATTCAAATTTTAATAAAAATTACTGTAATCAAAAAGGGTGCATAATAAGTATAATGAATGATAACTTAAATTCAAACATTTATAAAAAATCAATCAATATAAATAATGTTACATTAGAAAATAATGAAGCTAAATACTTTGGAGGTGTAATATATACAAATATGACTGATACCTATCAGTTTATGATAAAAAATACAAAATTTATAAAAAATAAAGCAGATGTAGCTGGTGGTGTAGTATTTTTTGAACGAATCGATGATGATACAAAAAAAATTATTTCATTCTTTTCTGATGATAAAAGTAGTTTTTATAAAAACGTTTTTCTAAATAATACAGCAAAATCACATGGTAATATATATGCAACTCATCCATCTAAATTAATTCAAAAAATAACAACATCTGATATTTCTGAAATAAGTTCTGGTAATGCAATATCTTTAACTCTTGAACTTAAAGATGAATTAGATAATACAATTATTGATAATGAAAAATATTATCAAAATATAGCTGTTCAAGCAGAATTATTTGATTTAAAAGAAAACCCTCTAAACAACCAAAATTATTCTATTATTAACAATGATAGTAGTTTTAATAATGGTAATCATTATTATTATTATTTATTTATTTATTTATTTATATTTACCTTTTTAAATGTATAAAAATTTTTATTTATTACAATAAATTTATTATAAAAAGGATTAAATATAATCAATAATATAAAATTATTAATACAGAACCCAGGTATCTATTATTTAAAATTTACTCCCAAAACACATACAAATAATATATTAAAAAATGCATATTTCAATTATAAAATTAAAATTAATGATTGTGACCCGAATAATGTAAAATTTATAACAAAAAATAATCTTTTCTATTGTGAAAATCCGAAATGTAATAAACATTGCCAAAAATTAAAGAATTACGTATGTATAAAATATAATGATAATATTAATGACCCTGAATTAAATGTATGTGAATGTTTAAAAGGTTGGACCGGTGAACTTTGTAATGAAATGAAATATTATAATACGAGGTACTTAAAAAAACTATTGTTATAAATGATTATTTTATTTTTATTTTAATTTTTTTTTTTGTTATTAAAAAAATATCTTATTTATATTAATATTAATGTAATTTCCATATATAAAAGTGTTTATATTAAAAAGTATACCATGATAACTATAATAATTAAAATATTTATGGTCATTATCATGGTTTATATATTATTAGTATATAGAAAACAATTAGTAATTAAAGATTTTGGAATATATTCAATAATATGTATATCATTTGGATGTATAATTAAACTGAGTAGTAATTTTTATAACATTTCCGAAAAAATTAGTGATTGTTATATAAAAATTTTTATTTCTTTTTTAGGGTTCCTGTTAATTTATATACCATTTACTAAAAAATTAATTATCTCTACTGCTT
Source organism: Anaeromyces robustus (assembly GCA_002104895.1). Classification (NCBI taxonomy): domain Eukaryota; kingdom Fungi; phylum Neocallimastigomycota; class Neocallimastigomycetes; order Neocallimastigales; family Neocallimastigaceae; genus Anaeromyces; species Anaeromyces robustus. Next base: position 75,554 of record MCFG01000139.1, on the reverse strand, counting down.
TTTCAATAAAATTTGATTACTCTAAAAGAGATTACATTTTAATGAATAATATTTTTTCACCAAAACTATGTAGAACTATGTTTCTATCAGAAAAAAATACAGATAAGAATATTAATATAGTAGGAAATAATAGCAATAAGAATTTTAATCCTAAACTAAGTGAAACACAAATATTCACTAAATCATCATTAGATTCCTGTAATAATATTAGCAGTTCCCTAAATATTAGTAATTCCCAAAGTCTATATAATGCTAATACTAAAAACGATAATTCAACCGATAACAAAAGTCAATCAAATATAATTGAATATAAAATTGAAAATATATTTGATGATATTGTTAGAATTGCTTACATTGATATAATATTAATGTATATAATATTTTTTTTACTTTGTATTCTAATTATATCATATATGTATAGTATTCATGATAAATCATTAAAAGATGAGCAAATGAATAATTATTTTTTTTCTAAAGTTTGTCCTCAAAAACAATATCCTATTCTTATTAATTTTTGTAAATTCATTCTTTTATTATATGATATATCTAAATTTCAAAGTGTTTTAAATGGAAAATTTATTTATTTGGATAGTAAAGTAATAAGTGTTATCACCATCATTTGGGTTGTCTTTGAACCATCTATCAATGTAAACTATATATATATATATATACATATAAATGAAATTTATATATTATTTTTAAAATATATAATTAATATATTTAATAATTATATAATTATTATTATAAATAAATAAAAATAGATAATTTCATATGGACTTTTTTATAAAGATAATGAACTATTTCAACAAATTCAATTTTACAGTAATACAATTAATTGTTGTCTTATTTTCATTTTATATTATTCATTAATTGTATATATAATATTTAAAAATTGTGAAAATAAAAGAACTTTTTATTTCATAAATATTCCTGGTACAAAATGTATAATACATAATTCTTATTCATGTGGATGTGAACTTAAAGAAATAAGAGATTATAATGATTTGGAACTTCAAAGTATTGAAGAATATGTTTATTTCTATAAAGAATACTTCAATTCATTAATAATTATTAAAAATATCCCTAAAATTTTAGATTATTTTATGAAAAATATAAAAAGTATTTATTATAGTAGTTACAACAATATTTTAAGTAAAACATCTTTAAGTTTGTATAAATAGAACAACAATAACAAAACAAATAACATAGACCAAAATTAAATATATAATATTAATATTGAGATTTATATTTATCGGTTATACAAATAAGAATAAAAATACTTTTATTATTAATATGTAATATATTAATATTTTATTTTTTTTTCTTTTTTTTTTTTTTTTTTTATAATATTTATATTTAAATAATTTTTAATTAAAAAAAAAAAAAAAAAAAAAAAAAAAAAAAAAAAAAAAAAAAAAAGAAAAAAAAGAAAAATATAAATAAAAATAAAATAAAGTATATTAAAGTAATAAATAAATATAAATATACTATAAGAAACACTTAAGAAAAAAAATAAAAATAAAAATTTAAATATAATAAAATAAAAAAAAAATAGAATTTCAAATATTTATTTTTTATAAATGATTTTTTTATTTTAGTTGAGAAGTTATATACATATATATCATAATTATGTTTAGTTTTTTATTATTATTCAATAATCAATAGATATGATATTAATATTGTAATTAAAAAAAAAAAAAAAAAAAAAAAAAAAAAAAACATTTTATTTTGTTTTGTTTTTATTTTATTATTTTGTTTAAATTTATTATTGTTTTGTTATGATTTATTTATATATTTATTTTTGTTTTTTTTTTTTTTTTTTTTTTCTTTGATTTTAATATGTTCAATTTCATTTGAATTTTACAAACGAATTAAACACTTTAATAATAATTTTGAATAATCTATTTTAATTAGTATTAATTATCATATTAAAATATTATATATAAAGTACTGATCTATAAGCTAACATCATGTAAAGCAACACAAACAACTGCTTTTTGATGTCCATTATAAGTTCGAATAGTTTCAGATGTATTTAAATCCCATAATCTTGCCGTATGATCCGATGAACCTTTTACATTATAAATATACCAATAATAAATATTTATTATAGATATAAAAAATTAAACCATGAAATAAACCATATATATCATATATATATTAATAAACATAATACATTATTATACAAAAATATTATAACCAACTATATTAAAAGTACATATCATAATAACAATAATAATCTAATATAATTAATAATATTTCATATGTATTTTACCTGTTATTAAATAGGCTGAATCAGCAGAAAAAGAACAATCCCAAACCCATCTTTGATGTCCAATTAATTTTTTAGTTAAAGAAAATTGTCCATCATTATTAAGATTTTCCCAAATTTTAACAGTATTATCAGCACTACATGTAGCTAATGATCTTTTTTAAAAAAAAAAATAATAATAATAATAAAATAAATGTATATATATATATTATTTAATGATAATAATTATAACAATAATGAATACAATATATATATATATATATAATATTAATGATTTTAAAAATATTTTAAATAATTTACTTGGTATCTGGACTTAAAACACATTTAGTAATATATTTACTATGAGCATTAACCTTTTGAACAGCTTCGAGTTCCGTTAAATCACCTTTTTCTTTCATTTTCCATACATAGAAATTACCCTAATTATAGAAATAAAACAACATATCAATATAATATACCGAAAATAATAATAAAAAAAAAAAAAAACATAGAAATATAATATATATATTATACAATATTACGTTACCTTATTATTACTACATATTAACATAGAACCATCTGCAGCCATAGATACTGAACGAGCTGGTACATCTTCTTCTGGTAACTATAAAAATATATATAAATAATATCAAATATAAATAAATAAATCAATAAAACATATTATATATATATATTATTAATAATAATAATTTCTATCTTTACAAGTTCATGGGTACATAAATTCTCACTTAAATCCCAAACTTTAATAGAACCACTTTGATCACATGAAACAAGTTCACCTTGATTTGGATGAATAATAACATCATTAACAGGTACTTTTAATTCATAATCTCTTTGAACACCTGGAGCTCTATTAAACATAATCAATTTTAATTAATATATATTTATTATATAAAGATATTTTAATAAAAAATAATTAATTAATATATATTTATTAAATAAAAATAAATATTTTAATAAAAAATAAAATAAATATTTTATAATAGTTTACCTAACATCCCAAATTTTTATTGTACCGTCTTCACTACCAGTAACTATCCATCTACCAGCTGATTGATAAGCAATAGCCGTTACATTTCCAGTATGTCCATCAAAAGAAGCAACCTTAAATTTTATTATTAAATAATAATGATAAAATAATAATAATAATAATAATTCGAATATATAATATTTAAATTAATAATTTCAAAACATTATCATAACATATATAATTTATATATTTATATGAATTTATTTATGTATGAAGTTATTGTTATCTTTAATTTAATTTAATAATTATCAATATTTACTGGATTGGGATTATTAGTTTGAACTTCATATAAACGAACATGTGGATTACCTTCATAAATAAAAAAAATTAAAAAAATATTATGTCATTTAAACTAATTTAATCATTAAATTATTAATTTATATTATAGGAAGTATTTACAATATTATGATAATTTAATTTTACCTGCTGCAGCTAAATATCTTTTATCTGGTGATATAGCTAATCTATTTACTTGCTATATTATTTTTTGTTTTTTGTTTTTTGTTTTTTGTATATAAATATTTCAAAAATATATAAAAAAAATTAAAATAAATAAATATCAGCAACTTATTCATCATATTATTGTTATTATAAGGAATATAATTGATAATAAATAATAAAAATTATAAAGATTCTATATATAGCATTCTCATAATTAATTCTATTGGTTTTCTATCCTTTTTTTTTTTTTTTCTAGCTTTTTATTTTGTTTGTTCTTTATTGTTTATTCTTTTTTTTTATGTTTTCTTTACTTGTTTTTTGTTTTTTGTTATTTAGTTCTTTTGTTCTTTTGTTTTTTGTTCTTTTGTTTTTTTTTTTTTTTTTTTTTTTTTTTGATTTGGTTTACATTTTATATATCTAATATTTCAATAATTTCAAATAGAAATTCTACATTAATTTCATATATAAAATTTTAATCTATATTTTGAAAGAAAGATTTTCTTCTATACTTTTTATATTATTATTTAAAAAGTAAATAAATTCTTAAAATTTAGAGAGCTCTTATAAAAAATTTATTTTTTTTTATAATTCTTATAATAAATTTTTAATTAATTTTAATGAAATTTCATATTCTTTTTGTTACTTAATTTCCTTTTGTATTGATTTTTATATAAAGACTATCAAAATATCGATACATTTTGGTATTTAAATCTTTGATTTTGTAATAATATATGATAAATGAAATGCCAGAATAATATTATAAATAATTGAACTTTCATTAATCATCTTTTTATTACAAATATACTTTATTGATGAATTAAAATGAATTTATAAATATTATTTATATTTCATATATTCATATTTCTATAATAATTAATTCTTGAATTCATATGAAATCCATTGAACTTTAAGATTGTAAAAACGATAATTCTTATTTATTATAATTGCCAATTTTAAATATATATATAATAATAATAATTAAATTGAAATATTTACCTAAATATATTAATTTTAATATATAAAAATTATAGTATAACAATACAAATAAAAAAAGTTAAAGATTATTACAGTTTTAAATTTTAAAATTAAAATTTATTAAATTTATTATAATTAATTATAAATATATAAATTATATAAATATATAAATTATTAAATATATATTACAGAATCTGGATGTTGAACTGTTCTTAAACATATTCCACTTAAAGCTTCCCAAAATCTAATAGTATGATCGTATCCTGCAGTTGCTAATACAACTTCTGTAGATGCTGATTGTTGTTCCATGGATATTAATATTTGATTAAATTATACTCTTTTATAAATGAAAAATATATTAATTGATATGATATGTTATATTATGTTATATTATATGTTTTTAAAAGAATTAAAAAAGTATTATTATTATATCAAATAATTTTTATCTCTTTTATGTAGATATAATAATTGATTAAATTAATGAAATCTATTACATATATTATATATCTTTTATGGATATATAATATAATTTATTGTTTTTTTTTTTTTATTGTTTTGTTATAATAGTTCTCTTTTGCTGGCTATTTTTGCTTAAAAATTTTTTATTATTGAATTACACTAATTAAATTATACATGTAATACAAAAAATATATAATAATTATATCACAAATAAAATTTTTAATTAAATTGTTAATGAAATTTTTATTTAATTTTATTAAATTTTATTTTTTTATTTATTTATTTTTTTATTTATTTATTTATTTATTTATTTATTTATTTATTTATTTATTTACTTATTTATATTTATTTATTTATTTATTTACTTATTTATATCTATTTATTTATTTATTTATTTATTTATTTATTATTAGTTAATTTATCTTTTTTTTATTTTTTATTTATTTATGATTTATTTATTTAATACTTTAAAAAAAAAATTAGAAAAGGTTAATAAAAGGATATACTATTTTCTATTATTTTCTATATTTAAAAAAAAAAAAAATAAAAGCCTTTCATTTTTGAATTAATATTTTTATTCCTAAATTGTTTTCAAGAATAATAATTAATATAGATTATTATAATTTATTATTTACTAAAAATATTCTTTTTTCAAAATGTTTCGGTTTTTGCAAAGTTAACAATATATATAATTAAATCTGTTTAGTATCAAAAAAGAAATATATATATATATTTAAACATATTGAATTATAAAAGTATTTTCTAATAGATATTAATAGATATTTTAAATTAATTATATTGTTTGAAGAAAAAAATGTGTTATTAACAAATTACATTAATAACATATTAAATTTGATTATGACAAAAAAAAAAAAAGTAATAATAAAATATGACATGATTATTTTATGATTTATGATAATATGGACAAATTCTTAAAATCTTTTTTTCATTCGGGAGATACTTCTTTATTTTTTTTTGCTGGAAATTCTAATTAACAATGTGGATATTAAACTGAAAATTAATATTACAATTTATATATGTATATATTATTGAATAAATAAATATATATATATAATATATATATAAATAAATTGCATAATATATAATTAATTAAAAGTATTTTCTATATCAATAATGAATAATTGTAGAAAGATTTTGGTATGAAGTATGAATCATTTTTTAAAAATTAAAACTAACCTTATATAATAATCTATATTATATAAGATTCAATAAAATAAAAATATTAACCAATCATATATTAAAATAATTACTATTAACCAATAATGTAATAACAATATAGAGGTGTAAAAAAATTAAAAGAAAAATTAAAATTTCAATTTAGTATAAATAAAATATTCCCTCGCTATATATTATTAAACTCTATTAAAACTGAGGAAGGCAAGCGATACCGTGATCCAACCTCTCTATGGATGGAATTCAAATGGGCATGCCAATAATGAAATAACTCACCTAATATATGTACCACTTTTTTAATAGTAGTAGATGTTTCGCTTTGGGTTAAACATACAAAAAAAATTTATTTTAATTAAAAAAATTTCACTAATTTTAACCGTTTATAAGATGGATAAATGGTTTTATTAATAAATTAAAATTAATGTAAAAATTATAATAATTTAACTAAAAATTAAAATTTGTTAATTTATAATGTTACTGTAATATAAATAGAAAAAAAGAAAAAAGAAAGGAAAGAATAAAAAATATTAGTAAAAATCGGAGTTCTTGTTTTTTTTTTTTTTAAAATTTAATTGAAATAAATGTATGATATATATATATGTCTTAACGGAAATCTCTAAAATTTTATATTAAATCTATAACGCTAATATAAAATTAAAAAAAAAAAAAAAGAAAATAAAAATGAATATACAGAAATAATAAAAAAAAACTTAAATAAAGAAATACATATATTATTTCTGTATATTCATTTTTTTTTCTCAAGTTTTTTTTTCTTTTTAAAATAATCACTTTGCCACTTTAAATCTATAATTTAAAAAATTTTTTCACATTATTATAAATTCATTATTATTATTTTTGTATGTTCTTATTTTTTTTACTCATATATATATTATATTATTTTTAATTTGAAGTATATGATTATATTGTATGATATTCAAAATAAAAATAATAATTATTTTTTACAGTTATTTATCCTAAAATTATAAAATAATATTATTTAAATGATAATTATTTTATAGTTTTTATTACTGTTATTAAATTAGTAAATAAAAATGACCGTAATTTTTATTTAAATATATTTAATATATAATATATTTCGTATATTTAAAAAGGAAATCAAGTTTATGGAAAAATTTCAAAACAAGATACAAATAAACTCTGTATTGATTGTTAATTGTATATAATTTTCATAATATACTTAATTTTTTAAATTTTTTTGAAGAATTCTGTTCATATGGTATATTACAAGAAAAATGTATATTCATTTCAAATTATAAATAAATAAATAAATAAATAAATAAATAAATAAATAAATAAATAAATAAATAAATAAATAAATAAATAAATAAATAAATAAATAAATAAATAATAAATAAATAATAAATAAATAAATAAATAAATAAATAAATAATAAATAAATAAATAATAAATAAATAAATAAATAAATAAATAAACAATAATGAATAATATTTAATAAATTTAATATTGAATAAAATTTATTAAATATAGAGTAATAAATGTAATAATGGTAATAATGGTAATAGTTATGATATTGTTTATAATGTTAGGTTTATTAACATATTATTCCTTTTTAATCTTTTCTATATTAACTTATTTATGTATTTATCATTAGTTCTAAATTAGTGTTTTTCATTATGACGAATAATAATTTTCAAATTAATATAACGAATTCATTGTTATATTAAACAAATACTTGTTTTTGTAAATAGATAGAATGTATAAAACTATTAACTATTACTTCAAAATAAATAAGCATTATTCATTAATTATATGTAATATGTTTGAATATTTTTTATATATTATTATTATTAAACAAAAATAATGTATTTATAATTTAAATAATTATGAGAAACAAAGTATGAGAAATAAAAGTTTTCAGTAGTTATCATTAATAATTCTATTTAATTGAAGAAATTTTTATTTGATTCCATATAAATATAAATCATATTCTATTTCATTTAATAATAATAATAATAATAACAATAATAATAATAACAATAATAATAATAATAACAATAATATTAATAATAGTAATTATATATAGTTTTATGAATAGTATTCATACTTTTTTTTACTTTTATAATTCAATAATATCATTTTTTTTTTTTTTCAATAGTTATGCTTTTTTTCTTTAATTATTATTTTTCATTGTTAAATTGTAAATTAATTATTAGAAAATTAATTAATTTTTTTTTTATTTTTAATTTATTTATTTTTTTTTTTGTGTATTTCCTAATATGAACTAATTAAAATTTTAAAATATATATTTAAATTGTATATACTACAGTATATTCAAATTAAATCAAATAATAATATATTATATTTTTAAATTTCAAAATCTATTTGAGAATATGTTTATTCTGATTTAATAAAATTTGTGTTTTTTTTTTTTTTTTTTTTGATATATATTCCATATATATATGGTATTAAATTGTTTAGTATATTTATTAATTATATAATTAAGAATAAATCTTTTATTTAGTATATTATCCAATATATTTATAATATATATCATGAATAATAATTAATATGTTATATATAAATTATAAAAATTATTTCTGTTTTTTTTTTTTTTAATTTTTAAAAAATCTATAAATTATATTTTATTATTAATATATAATAAATATATTCATATATATTGAGTTATTTATTATTAATATAATTAAATAATTAATAAATTTAAATTAGATTTCAATTATTTCAATGTTTTTTTTTTTTTTTTTTTTAAATTTCAATTTAAAATTTCAAAATATTATAAAAACATTGTTATAAGTATATATTATTGTATATTATAATATAAATGGAAAGTATATTTAGTTAAATTATTATAATATATTAATATTTTTTTATTGTAACAATTGAATTTAATTATTTTACCATAAATAATTCATTTTACCATAAAAATCATAAATTAAAAAAAAAAAAAAAATTTAAAAACAGATATTAAAAATGTTAATTTCTTTTATTTAAATAGTTCATATAAAAATACTTTTTTTAACATTTTCAGTATTTTATATAATAGTATTTTCAGTATTTGTAATATTTGCATTATATATAAACACTATTTTTATAAATTATTAAAAATAATTATTATTTTTCACCCTTTTATTACTGATATAGTGCATTTTATAAATCATTGTTTTAATATATATATAAAAATCTTTAGTAAATACTTTGATTTTTTTTTTATATAATTTAATTAAATATATTTTAAATCTAATTCAAATTTAAAAAATTTTACATATTATAAAATCTTAGTTGATAATATGAAAATTATAGATAAATAATAATCTTCCTATATATATACTATTATTAATAATAACAGTAACAATAAAAAAAAAAAGAAAAATATGAAGAGATCATTTTAAACTTAGTTCTTTAGAGTTTTTTATATTTTATTAATTATTAATATACATTAATAAATTAAAGATATTAAACTTATTCAGTATTGCTAAATCTAAATAAAATAAAATAAAATAGTAATTATATATTCAATAATTATTGTCTTTTAAAATAATATTTATTATGATGATGATAATATAAACACTTTTTTTTTTAAGATACATTTTATATTTAACTTTAGATAATAATAAATATTATTATCTAAAGTTAAATATAAAATGCTATTAATGCTAAATACTTTTTATGAAATAATATTTTTTTTTAATTAGATTATTTTTTAAAACCTTTTTTTTTTCACTTTTTATTTTATATTAAATCTTAAAAAGATAATTTTATAAAGTATAAAATGTTAATTTAATTTGAATTTTTTTTATGAAATGAATTAATTTTTTTGTATGTGTTTGTAAATAAGAACAGGCCATTTCATTGTGTATTCATATAAAAAACGAAATATTTAATAGGTAATATTTATTATGCTTTACTATTAATAAAGAAATGAGAAGAAATGTTAACAATTCTTTAAATTAGTTTTTTCTTTTGTTTTGCAAAAAGTAACTAGCTTAAATAATTTTTTTTAATATATGTCTTATGAATTAAGAAATATTTAAATAATATATAAAAATTATTTAAAATATTAATATTTTTATGTTATTCATCATTTATTCTTTTTTTCCCTATTCTTAATTATAATATAAAAATTAAGATATATCATATATACATAAAATATAAATTTTCTATCAGTATTTTCTTTAACGTTTTTGTTTATATGTTTTGTTTTCTTTAAACGAGAATAAATGATTATATAATATTTTGTTGTATTTTCAAATAAAATAAAATAAAATAAAATAAAAATTAAATTAAATTAAATGAAATATAAGAATATATATAATACAACAAAACAAAAATCAAATCAAATCAAATCAAACCAAATAATATAAAGTAAAAAAAAAATATTATTTATGATATTATTTTCTAATTTTTTTTTTTCACTTTATAATATATTTTTTGGTAATTACCATTATAAAATTTTCAATTATTATATACCTATATTTATATAATTATGTATTTAATTAATACTTTTAAAATAAACTAAATATCATTAAATGATTAAATAATAATATATAATAATAATAATAATAATAATAATAATAAATAATAAATAATAATTATAACAACAATAATAATAAAAAAAATAATAAATAATAATTAATAATATGAATTTGAATATATAAAAGAATCATTAAAAAATAAAAAAAATTAATATAAAAATGAATAAAACTTTATTTATTATAAAAATCACTAAAAAAACTTTTTAATAAAAAAATTTTATTTATTTATTTATTTATTAAATAAACCAAATTAAAAAAAAATTTAAATATAATAATTGAATAATACATATATTAATATATTAAATTTAATAGAAATTAATTAATTTATTTTATTTTATTTATTAAAAAGTTTAAAGTTATATGAACTTTTTTCTTTTTTTTTTTTTTTTTTTTTCATCTTTCCTTTTTATATTATTTTATTTTTTTATTTTATTTTTCTTTTTGCTTTTTTTATCTGCTAATAACTTATCTATTTAATAATAACATTAATATTATAAAAAAAAAGATAGAAATATCAAAAAAGATATAGTAAAAGAAAGAAAAAAAAAAAAGAATAAAAAAATAAAAATACTATTTATTATAAGAATAATTTGAAAGTATATGAATTTCAAATTATATAGTTTTTTTTTTTCTTTTATATATTTTTTTAAATATTTGAAAATATTAAACATATTTTTAAATTATTTTTGAACAAATAAAAAGGTTCATATATTTTACTAATTGACAAATTTATTTAAGAAAAAAAAAAAAAAACACAATTATTATTTCAATTAAAAAGGAATAAATACACACATATAATAATAATATCAAAAAGTATTATATATTCTTTTACAGTAATTTATAATTTACAAAAGTTTTAACCAAAAAAAAAATATATATATATATATATTTATAACTATTTTATTAACTAAACAAAAAAGTTTTTTAACAGGAATTATCAAGTTAAACTTTTTAATAATATATATAATTGTATATAAGAAATATATTCCTATTTACAATCAATAGTATATTTATTAAACCCTCAAAAAGAAATGAATTTATTAAAACAGAGTATTTAATAAAAATATTGATATATTAATTTTTCTTTTAAAGAAATATTAAAAGATATATATATAATAATTTACAAAGTAAGTATAAAAATAATAAAAAAATAATAAGATATATTTAATAAAGTAATGAAATATAATTCTTTTTTTTTTTTAGGGAAGATATATTCATTATTTTATTATAGTTATTAATAGAAATTTGTTTTACATTAAGAAAATTACATATTTTTATGTTAAAGTTTTTTTTTCTATTTACTTTTTAAATAAATTCATATATATATATTTTAATATTTTTACATATAAATTATTTTTTTTAAAAGTATTCTTATCGTTTTTAAAGAAATATTTATGTGTAACAGTATAATGACTTAAAATTAATATAATTAAAATAATTAATGTTTATTATCATAATATCTTTAAAACTTTTTTTATAAATAATAATTAATTAATTGTTAAAAGAAGAAAAAAAAATTAAAGATATTTTGTATTTTTTTACTATCCAATTCATAAATATTAATTTATATAATTTTAACTTAATTGTAAAATATTAAAAAAAATTTTTTTAGTTATAGTTATTAAAATACTTTTTAAAATTATATGTTGTATATATATTAATATATCAAACATATCAAAATATATCAATATATCAATAATATATTTAAAAAGTATTGAGTAACTAAAAAATTTTTTATCTTATAATATTTTTTAAAGTGATAATACAAGATATTATCATTTTGGACAGATAATTAAATAAATAATTACTATACTTTTCATGTATTTAGTTTAAATGGGTGTATATAATTAATATTAACTAATTTTTATATAAAGATTATAAATATTTATATATATCAATATTCTTTTTAGTAAACTATTTAATATTTTAATTATTTATTTAATTTTTTTAATTTATTTAAATTTTAAAATATAATAACATAATTAAAATAGTACTCGTATATAAACACATTTAACAATATATTTCAACATTTTTCAGATATAGAAATAAAAACAATTATAATAGAAAAAGTAAAATAATTATATATCTATTAAAAAAAATCAAATTAAGTCATAAAAAGTAATATATACGTTAAACAAAAGTTGAAAAATATTTTTATTTATTATTAAATAATACTAAAATTTAAATTCTATCCGATTTGTACAATAGTAATATATATTCAAATAGAGAATATTAGTATAATTTAAATAATTTATTTCTATATATATTAATAAATCAGTTATAATAAGGAATAGAATATTTATCGAATCACAGAATCATTTGAGAAAAATAATAAAAAAAAGAAATATAACTTGTTTTATTTAAAAACGAGTTATATAAGAAATAATAAAAAAGATAATTATACCTATTCTTTTTTATTATATATATTAATCAATATAATTTATATAAATAAATTGATTAATATATATATATAAAAGATAAATATATATTATTAAATAATCAAATAAATCTGTTAAAAAAAAAAAAGAAAAAGTTTAAAAAAAAATGTTACAAAATATATTAAAAAACTATAATTTAGATCATAATATAACTATCGAATATCCTTTTATATTTATGAATAATTTAATTAAAAATATGTATATATTAAGTATGAAAGATGAAGGAAGAAAAACACCTTCCTTTGAGTTTACACTTTTGGAGTTATTAGCATTTTATGAAGATGATGGTAAAATAAAGATAGATTATTCCATATTAAATAGTAAATTAGATTATTTGGAAACTTTTATGTTATCCTTTTTATCCAATTGTATTATATCATCATTTATTACTTCTATGTTTGTAAATATATTTATTCAAAATATTAATAATCCATTATATTTTACTGATGAAAAGAAAGGTAATTGATTCATAATAAATATATAATAAATATTAAATAATATAATATTATTGAATATTATTAAAAATTTTTATTAATGTTATGTTGATGTGAAAATTTTTTATAACTTTTTGACCTAATAATTTTTTTTTAATTTTTTAATCATTTATATATATATATATATATAATTTTATTTATTTATACAATTAAATATTAAAATATTAAAATATTAAATATATTATTATTTTTAAATTTAATTTTTATAGATCAAATTAAATCATTAATTATATTATTAAAAAATGAAATAAATAATAAAGATATATTAAAATGCAGTGAAAATCATGAAGAAACAGCAGAACAAAGTGATAATGGTAATTTATCTGATAATTATGATGATTATCAAGAGAAAAATAATAAATCAAATGATAATACTAATAAAGATAATGATGGTGATAATAGTAATGATAAAAATCAAGATAGTAGTAATAGTAGTAGTAATAATAATAATAATAATAATAACGATAATAGTAACAACAGGAATAACAACAACAACAATAATAACAGCAATAACAACAATAACAACAATAACAATAACAATAATAATGATAATAATGGCGATGATGATGATAATAATAATAAAAAGAATAACAATGATGATACAGGAAAAAATAAAATGAAAAATAAAATGAAAAATAAAAAGGAAAATAAAAAGGACAATAAAAAGGAATTAACAGAAACAAATAAAGAAAATGAAAATGACAACAACAACAAGGATAATAAACAAGGAATAAATATAACAGAGGATGAAATTATAACAGAACCAATTTATCATGATGATATACGTCAGTATCTTAATGAAACAGTAAATAGAGAAATTAAAAAACCTATAAATCATACTTTATATCATAGATCTTCTACAGGTTCATTGAAAAAAGCTAAACTATTGGGTGCTATTGGTAGTAATCTTGAAGAGAGTTTATCATTTTTATCAAAAGATAATGATTTTATAGGAAGTAATCCTATTGAAAATAAAAATATTCATCTTTGTCATGAACTTAGTAGTAATAATATTAATAAAATGCCAAGTATTATTGAAGATCGTACAGAAGAAGGAAGTGATGAGGAAGATATGAAATCTTTATTAAAAAAGGAACCAACAAGAAAAAAGGGAGATAAACTTTCAAAATTACTTATTAATAAATCTGAAGGGGATACAATTTCTAATGAAGAATCTAAGAAAGAAGATAATAATTATTCTGGATTATATTCTCCATTTTCTACAAATTATGAATTATGGAAGAATCCAATTATTGAAAGTTTACCTTATCATCGTAGTTCTTCTGGTATTGGTTCCCACAGAAATAGTATTTGTTGTCCTTATGATATTTTTACCAATTTTTGTACTTCAAATAATGTTAGAAGAGGGTCTTTACCAGCTTTAAATTATTCCTATCATAGTAATTTAAATAATGGTAATATATCCAATACAAATGATCTTGCTACACCACCTCATTCTTCTGGTATTTCTTCTTCTTCATTATCTTATTCATCTACTTCTTCATCTACTACTTCTTCTTCTTTATCTTCACCTTCTTCAAATTCTACTATGGTTAATCAATCAAATAGTAATGATTATCATTCTTATAGCTTTAATAAACTTAATTATAATAATTCAAAATCTCAGAAAGGTAATTGTGGTAATAATGGTGGATCAACACAACTTTCTTCGTCTTCTACTCCTTCCTCTAAAGTGACCGATCTTTCTAAAGAAGTTAAAAATGAAATGGATAATAATTCTGTATTTACTACACCCGTTGTAAGTAAATCAAATTTAAATAATAGTACTTTTTCTGGTACTTTTAATCCTTATACTTTATCCAATTCTTCATCATGTAATTCTTTATCTGGTATTACCACTACTTTAAACCCTTCGTCTTCTTCTAGTACCTTAAATATTATTGATATTACAAGTGCTGGTAATGGTAATGATATTAACAATAATAGTAATATTAATATGAATCACAATAGTAGTGATAATAAAAATGGAGCAACCTCATCGGTTTTGACTACTGGATTAAAACAAAATATTGGAAGTGATAATACTAATGAGTTTTCTAACTTTGCTTCTATGGTGATAGGAAATATTGAAACTGCTACTAAGATTTCATCTAATAAAAATGATGAAGATTGTAATGGTAAATTTGATTTAGATTTAGATAGTCGTAGTATAACAGATCTTAAAAATATAGATGCTATTTCATTAGATAAATCAATAAGTAAATTAAGTAATCATGGTAATTCCAATGAAGATAGAAAAAAATCATTGGGTGATAGTAATAGTAATGAAACATTGAAAAATATTTCAAATGAAAATGGTAATGGTAATGGTAATGTTAGTTTAGCCACATCAATTTTTGATGAAGATCGAACATCTTTTAATAGTTATTATGATAAAGAGAGTATATCGACAGATAATGGTATTGGTTTTTACAATTATCCTAATATTTTTTCCAGAGGAAGATCATTTTCAATTTCTGTAGATTCATTATTTGTTGATCCTTTCTCATGTAATTCCGAATATGATGGTGATAGTAATTTAGATACATATGACACTCATAGTAATAATGGTATGATGAATGATATGAATTATTTTAAATCTTTAAGTTCTTTCCCTTTACGTTATTATAATTCTTCTAGAAGACAATCTTGCCCATTAATTTCTTCCTATTCTGATTATACTCTTTCTAAGAAAAAATCATTAGATGAAATGAGTACAGGATTTAATAATAATCTTGGAAGTATGGCATTAGATAGTTTAGATGAAATGAATGAATCTAAACCTATGACTACTAATAGAACTCGTAAAAGTAGTACATCACTAAATGATTTTACAAGTAGTTCCTCTACATTATTTTCTAAGGAAGATTCATTTATTTCTTCACTTAATTATTCCCTTAATAATACATCTAATACGATCACTACAACGACGACAACCACATCTATTCCTAATAATAATAATAACAATAATAATAACAATAACAGTAATAATAATGATAGTAATAATAACAATAAGAATAATAATAATAATAACAATAACAATAATAACAATAATAATAATAATAGCAATAACAATAATACTATCGCTAACACCAGTAATAATGATAATAATAATATTACTAAACTTTCTATTAATCTAAATAAAAAAAGTTTACCCGAAAATGGGTTAAATGATCATACCAATCCACTTACAAATTCCTTTAATTCTTCTGAAAAAATAAATTATCCATATAGAAAAACAAGAAGTTATTCTACTTCTAGTGTATCCTATCCATTTACTCATTCTTATTTTAATAATGGTAATGAAAATGATGATAAGGATCCCTTAATTCCTATGTCATTATCCACAAAAAATAAACCATTAATGATAAATACTAAAGTAGATAAATCCTTTACTTCTTCAAAGAGTGCATTTCCTGATTTGAAAGGTCCAGGTTTAACAAATGATAATAAAAGTAAAAGTTCAAGTAATCTCATGAAATTAAGTGCTTTCTCTGAAAATCATGATTATGATTTTGGTTTTAATTTAGGTTGGAAAAACGATAAAAAATTACCTTCTACAGTATCTAATACTACTGCGACAAATAAAATGAATACAGATCTTTATAATATTAATGAAGGCCAAACTTCTACTATGAATTCTATTATGAATATGAACATGAATATGAACATGAATATGAACATGAATATGAATATGAACATGAATATGAATATGGGTATAAATAATATGGGTATGAATATGAATAATATGAGAATGAATATGATGAATATGAATGCTAATAATGCTACTACAAATAGTAGAGGTATTAATACTACTATGAATTCTTCTACTAATAATATTAATAATAATACTAATACTGCTAATACTATTATTAGTAATAATAATGGTAGTAATAATAATGGAAATGGTAATATTAATATTAATAGTAACAATAATAATAATATGAATAATGATAATAATAATAATAATATTAATATTAATATTAATGATAATGGTAATAATGATATGACTACTTCAAAATCATTATCTATTTCAGGCATAAATAGTTCGACATCTATGACAAATAATCATTCTAATGATATGATTTATATAAATAGTAATAATACTATCAATAACAATGTACTTGAAGAAAATAAGACTACTGAAAACAACACTAGTAATAGTAAAGGTAAGAAAAAATTAGTAGGTTGGGGATTTTTAGCCAAATATAATTTTATTGATTTTGATGATGAAGCTTATCAAGATGATAAAAAATCGAATCCAACTAATAATAACATGATGAAGAATCGTCAAAATAATGCTATGACCTATACTTCTAATGCCACCTATCCTATCTATAATAATACTTCTACGATGAGTTCTTCTATGATGAATGCTAATCCTTATCTTCCTCAAACAAATTATGGTACTAATTATAATGGAAATATGATGAATAAAATGAACTATATGAATAATAATAATGGCAAAGGAGGTAATGGTGGTGGTGTTCTTTATAATAATAAAAATAATAATAATAATGGTAATACTATTCCTTATCAACAAAAGAATGGTATGGTTTATTATAATAATGATGGTAATACAGTTGCTCTTTCAAATAACTATAATAATGCTGGTAATGGAGGTAATCTTAATAATAGTTCAAATACAACTAATGGTAGTAGTAATAATAATAATAATACTAATACTAATAATAATAATAAAGGTCATCCGATCTATCATCCAAATTCCAAAAAAAGTAATGCTAAGATGATGAATGGTGGTGGTAATGGTGGTGGTAATTATAATTATTATCAAAATTCCAATTTAGTATCCAGAAATATGTATAATGGTAGTAATAATAATGGGGAAAATACCAATCTTTCAAATGGTACTATAAAGTATAAATATAATGCTTATAAAAATACTAATAATAATTCTTCTATGAATCCTTTAAATAAAATTTTAAATGGTAATGGTTTTAAAGGAAATGATAATACCACAACTAATCCTAATATGATCAATGAAGTTAAAAATGAATTGAAAATAAATAATAATAATAATGCTTACCCTAATAATACTAATAATAATAATAAAAATTCAAAGAAAAAGGCCAAAAATAATAATAATATAAATAATAACAATATGAATGTAAATACAAATACCAATAACATTAATATTACTATTAATAATAGTAACGACCCAAATTCAAAAATAAATAATAATTCAAATTCCAATGGTAATCCAAAAACTTCATCAGTTACAAAAAGTAAGAAAAAAAATAAGAATGCAGCCAAAAATAAGAATAATAATAATAATAATAATAATAACAATAATAATAATATTGATGCAAGTCATACGACCAATAACAATGGGAATATTGATGCTAATATTGCTAATATTTTAAATAATATAAATGGAAGCGAAGGAAATAATAATAATAGTAATAATAATAATAACAATAATAACAACAATAAACAAAGTACATCCACAAAAAGTAAAAAAAATAAAGCAAATAATAAAAATAATATAAATAATAACAGTAATAATAATAATAATAACAACAATAATAATAATAACAATAATAATAATAATCAAATTGCTACTACATCAAAAAATGGAAACAATGAGAATAATCATCCTAGTTTAAGTGACACTTTTACACCTAATGTAAATATAGCTGAATTTATACCAGGAAATAGTAGAAAAAATAGTAATAATAATAATAGTAATAATAATAATACTGGTGGTAGTCATCGAAATGATGAAAAATCAATATCACAAAAAATAAATCAAGGAGATAGTGAAAAACATAAAGAAGTTGAAACTTATCAAGAAGCTACATCTTCATTATCATCAGAGGATTTAAAATCAGGAATAAAAATTTCATCCAAAGCTAATAATAATGAAATGTATAACTCTACTACTAAAACGAATTCGACTGCAACATTTATTGATGCAAATCTTTATAATAATAAAGAAAATTAAATAATAATAATAATAATAATAATAATAATAAAAATAAAAATACCAATGATCACAGTAAAAAATTTAAAATACATAATATATATAATATTTATTTTTAATTAATTAACTAATAATAATAATAATAATATTAAATAAGTAAATATATTTTATTTAATTACTGTATTTTTTACGGTAATTAAAATGAATTTTATATGCGTCTTACTTATACTATATATAAAAAGGGATTAAATTTAATAATTATTACTAATTTTTATTTACAGAATTTTTGTATAATTATTACTTTTTTTTTTTTTTTAATTTATTTTTCAAGAAATTTAACTAATTGTATACAAGCATATTCATCTTCAGATTTATTTGATTCTTAACTAATATAATATTAAATATTAACATCTTAAATCGTATATTAAGAATTATTAATAACAATTATAATAATTCTATATTTATAAAAAGTTTATAAATTATTATTAACAAACAATTTTCTTTTTCTTCATAATTCTTTTCAATTTAATAAATAATAAATAATAATAATAATAATAATAATAATAATAATAATAATAATAATAATAATAATAATAATAATAATAATAATAATAATAATAATAATAATAATAATAATAATAATAATAATAATAATAATAATAATAATAATAATAATAATAATAATAATAATAATTATAATAATTGTAATAATATTAATAATAATATAAAAGAAATGAAAGAAGGGATTATTGAAAAATGAAAGAAAAAGTTAATAATAATAAATAATAATAATGATTTTAACAAATGTATCTATCAAATTTACACGCAAATAAAAAATAAAAAATTTAAAAAAAAAAAAAAAAAAAAAAAAAAAGAGAAAAAACAATGAAACTAAAAAAACAAAAAAATAAAAAAAAATAAAAAACAAAAAAAAACTAAAAAAAAATGAAATTGAAACTAAATTAAAACTAATAATTAAAAATGTATGAATATATAACCAAAAGCGAAAACAGGATCCATAACAAATTAATGGTTAAAAATTATATATATATTATTTATTTAAGACAAAAACGAAAATATTATTTTTTAATATTAATTCATGTATATATTAGAAAAAAAAAATAATATTTTACATTAAAGATATAAATTTTATGGA
This sequence comes from Anaeromyces robustus, assembly GCA_002104895.1. Taxonomy (NCBI): domain Eukaryota; kingdom Fungi; phylum Neocallimastigomycota; class Neocallimastigomycetes; order Neocallimastigales; family Neocallimastigaceae; genus Anaeromyces; species Anaeromyces robustus. Next base: position 54,619 of record MCFG01000139.1, on the reverse strand, counting down.
TAATAAAGAATTAATATATATAATAAAATATATTAATAAAAAATAATTAATAATATTAATAATAAAAAAATCTAACTAAAATAAAAAGTGTACAATTGATTAATTTAAACTTTGAAATCTAAATTAATATCCTTATGTATTTTTTATTCAATACAATTAATAATAATTAAATTAATAAGATTTATTATTTTATATATTTTATATGTTTTATATGATCAATGTTATAATATTTATTATACGAATTAAAAAAATAATAATAATATAAAAAATTAATAATTAACTAAAAAAGTATTAATTAAATTGTGTGAAAAAAAGAAATAAAAGTTTTATAGTTATTAATTGAATTGAATAAAATTTTTAATTTCATTAATAATAAAATAATTATTCATTATATTATACACAATTTTGTTTTTAGTTAATATGTTATTGATTCTTTAAGGAATTACAAGAAAAAATTTTTTTATATTTTTTTTATATAAACCAATTTTCTTTCATTTTTTCGATTAATACTTAAAAAAAAAAAAAGGAATGATGTTATAGGGTTTTATATAAAAAATTATTAATGTTGTTTTATAAATTAAATAGCAAATTTGATTTGTTTAAGAAATTTTATTGAATTATTAACTTCATTTTATTATAATTCATTAATAATCTTTTTATTGTAAATAATTAAGATTTATTTAATTATATACTTAAATACTTACACATCGATATATATTTTTTATTATACTTGTAAATGCTTCTGTTAAACTTTTTTTAATTATATTTAATAAAAAAGTTTATCAAGAATTAAAAGATATATATATAAATAAATAAATAAATAAATAAATAAATAAATAAATAAATAAATAAATAAATAAATAAATAAGTAAATAAATAAATAAATAAATAAATAAATAAGTAAATAAATATATAAATAAATATATAAATAATGTACAATACATTTTATTGTTTTTTTTTAATGTATTATTCAGATTGAATCATTGTAATAATATATTTAATATGTTAGAGCAGTTTTTTATCATATTTGATGTATTAATTATTTTAATATTAGATTATTATATTTTCAATTTTATATTTATTTTAATATAAAAAATATATTATTTATATTATAATATTTTCCTTTTTTACTTATTTTTTTTTTATTTTTATTTTTTAATTTAATTTTATTTTTTATAATGTTAATTTAATTTTAAAAATTTTATGAATCATAAAGTAATTATAAATTGAAAATATATTCGTAAAAGACATTTAATATATAAGAATTCTAAAAAATATATATATAAATTAATTTAAGTAATTTTTCTTGTTTTATTTCAAAAAAAAAAAAAAAAAAAAAAAAGAATAAATTTAAACTTTATCATCGATTCAATTAAAATTATATTTTAATTGTAAGTATTTTTTTTATTTTATATTAATTTATATTAATTTTTATATAATTGTGAAGTTTTCATTTAATTATATAAAATATAAGTATAATATAATTTTAAAAAGCAATACTTTTTTAATCATAGAAAAATATTAAAGGAAAATAACATTCTATCTATTATTTTAGAATTCAACATATTTTTTTTTTTGAATTAATAGCATTAATTGAAAAGTAAAAATTAAAAAATTAAAAAATTAAAAAATTAAAAATTAAAAATTAAAAATTAAAAATTGAAAAGTAAAAATTAAAAAATTAAAAATTAAAAATTAAAAATTGAAAATTAAAAATTTAAAATTTAAAATTTAAAAATTAATAATTAAAAATTTAATAATTTAAAAATTAAAAATTTTAAAAAAAAATAATATTTTTTATTATGTTAATAGAATTATAATTTCAATTAATTCAATTCTTTTAAATAATTAAAAATATTATATTCAAAATTATTTGTTTTAATAATAAAATTAATAGTAAAAGTAATAAAAATGGATATATATATATTGTTATTTTTGCATTTTTAATTTTAACTATTTTATTGACGAGTAATAAATAAGATTTTTATATAATATTTTAAATAAAGAATTTAATAAAAAATTTTAAATTAAAATTCATAATTAATTTTTTTTTTTCTTTATTTTATGAAAAAGGAAAGTGTAAAAAAAGGAAAAATGATGTCTAGAGCAAGTAATGAAGATAGTGGTAATTCCATTAATATGAATTTAAATACAGATGACGATAAAGTGAATAAAGAGGATCTTGAAGTGTTTTTTTTAAAGAATTATAATGAAGACCAAATAGAAAAACGTTTACTTTTTTTAGAACAACTTCAAAAAAAAATTGAAAAAGAAACTCAGGAATTACAACGTAGAAGCAAACTTTTACAAACTAATAATAATGATACAGAAAGTGTTAATTCTGAACAACTTGAAGTACTAAATCCTTCTGAAGACAATGATAATAGACCTATTGAATTTTCTTTAGTAACTTCTGATAGTATTGCAGAGCCTACTAATGATAATTTATTATTAAGTTCAGAAGCAGATTATATGGATTCTAAACAAGAAGGTATTACTTTGCTTTTTTTGAATTATTTAATTTTATTTTATTTTATTTTATTTTATTTTATTTTATTTTATTTTATTTTATTTTATTTTATTTTATTTTATTTTATTTTATTTAATTAAAATTTAATATAATTGATAAAAAATCTTTTATTATTAATAATAATATTATAAAGATATAACCACCACCACAAAAGGAAGAAAGACAAAAACAACCAAGGTACAATATATAATATATGGAATAATAAAAAAAATATTAAAATATTATAAATATATATTATACTTTAATTTATAATGTATGATATTAATGAGTTTTAATTATATGTAAAAAAATTTTTTAATAATATATATTAATCTATTCATTTAAACTTTAAATTATATATTAAATTTTTTTTATACTTTAATGAAAAAAAAAAAAAAAAAAAAAAAAAAAAAAACTAATGGAAAATAAAAAGACCAAAACTTCTAAAAAAACAACAACGAAAAAAAAAAAGAGTTCAAGTAATATATAATAGTTTATAATTTCTTTTAATTATCATCATATACATATTTATAATTAAACTATTATTTATAATTATATATTATTATATTTTAATTTTTTAGTTGAAGATGATATGGTAGATTTTGCTGATGATAATGAAAAACCTAGAAGATCAAAGAAATCTGTATTTAAGTCAAAAATATTTATTAATATAATATATTATTAATTTAGTATAAATTTTAAAAAATTATCATAAAATACATAATAAAAAATATTAACACTAAAATACAATAAAAATAAAAATAAAAAAAAATAGTATAAAAAAGAAAATAAAAAAGAAAAAATATATATAAATAATAATAATTAAAATATCATATTTAAATATTTTTACCTTTGTTTTTTTTTTATTTATTTTTTTATTTTTTTTTAAAAAAAATAGAGTGAAACAACAACAACACCAACAACAACATCAACAACATCAAAAGAAAAAGAAAAAGAAAAAGGAAAAGAACCATCCAATAGAATTAATAATCTATTTACTCCAGCAGAAAAGTTTAAAAGAGTAATATATATATAATATTAAATAATAATAATAATAATAATTATAATAATCAAATTTTATAATGATAAATTCATTTTATGATTACTATTAAATATATATAATAATTATTGATAAAATGAATTTCTTTTTTTTTTTTTTTTTTTTTTGTTTTTATTTTTTAATTTTTATATCATATTGATTAAAACTTTTTGTATATTATATAATTTATTTGTTAAATATTTAAGATAAAAACCAGTTTTGACATTCCAGAAATATGTAACCTCTCAGGTTTATACCCAGATGAATATTGGAAAAATAATGCTGAAAATCATGAAATGATTAATTTTATTAATGATGATTACCCATTAGAGATTGTTACTGAAGCTAGCATACAAGATTATTGTAAATAAATATATAAATTATAATTCATTATATTATTTTAGATAAATTATTAAAAAAAAATTTTTTTTATTATTTTATTTATTCTAATTTCAATAATAGCTCAAATTGTTGGTATAGTATTGTCACCAGATGGTGAAATGCTTGTCACATTCAGTACTATTGGTACAGCAAAAATATGGGATGTTGAAACTTTTGAAGAAATTCAAACTTTAAGAGATGTTGATGTAATTATTATTTTATTATTATTATTATTATTAATGTTATTATAATTTATATATTATTGATTATTTAAATTTAATTTTATTTATTATTTAATATATAACAAATAAATAAATAAATAAATATAATATATATTTATATTTATAATTTTTATTAATATATTTATTATTATTATTATTATTATTTTTTATTATTATGACTTTTATTATTTCATTTTTAAATTTTTTTTTTTTCAGGAAGAACAAATTGATGAATTCTTTGTTGGAAGATTTACACCAACTATGGAACACATAGTTATTGCTGGTAAATTAAAAGATAGAAAAAGATGGAGTTCTGAAGATGATGATAATCATATATTGCCATGCCCATTAAAAGTAAATATTATATAGATAAAAAGAAAATATATATAATAATATATATTAATTATTGTATTATTAAAATATTATTTTTTACGTTTTTTTTTTTTTTTTTTTTTTTTTTTTATATATAATTTTTATTTTATTTAATAATTGATAATTTATTATTTAGGTTTTTGATGTTGTTAGTGGTAAAGTTATTAATCGTTTAGAAGGTCATGCAGAAGAAATTTTATGTATAAAAAGTATTTGTTTCAAAGGTGAAAATTATTATGTTACTACAAGTCAAGATGGTTATATTATTAAATGGAAAATGAAAAATGGATGGACTGAATTAGATAATTATACAAAAATGTTTGATGGAATTACTTGTATGGCTTTTACTATATCCTTTTTACCTCATACAGGAAATAAATATTTTATTGCAGCAACAGATGGTGATGTCAGTATTTTTGATTTTGAAACAGCACAAGTAAGTTATTATTATATAATATAATATAATATATATGTATATTTATTTATTTATTCGAAATTTAATTTAATTTAATTTAATTTATTAATTATAATTATTATAATTATAATGATTATAACAAAAATAGATTATTCAACGTTTTGTTACACCATATTCTCATTATTGTGATTGTGTTAAAGTAGTAGATTGTTTAGAATTACCACAACCAGAATTTATATGGGGTCAATCTGATGAATTACCAACCAAAGATTCACCAATGTTCTGTTACTTTATTACTCGAGGTGTAGAGGTATTAGATGCTGATGATGATACCGTTCGTAAGTATTATAATTAATTAATAAATAAATTAATATATATATTATATATAGAAATTAATTCATAAATGGATAGAAATATATTAATTCATATATATATTTATTTACTTATTTCCTTTAATATAATATATTATTATTATTATTATTATTATTATTATTATTATTTATTATTATTATTACTTGTTCATAAGCATCAAAACCAAACAAATGTCATTTGGAAAAATTAATCTATCCAATATCAGAACATGATCATTTCAAAATTGAAGATATCAACAGTTATCAAGATGAAAAGTATATATTTATTATTATATATTTTATATATTTTTTCTTTTATTTCATTATTTTTCTAATGTCTTGAAAATATATATTTTTTTATCATAATAAAGTTATCATTCTAATTCATGGTTAATTAAAGTAACAAGTAATGGAAGATATATTGTAGCTCCAACTTACGATGGTAAATTATTTATATTTAATTTAAAAACCGGTAAACTCTCTGGTATGTTACATTATCATGATGGTGTAGAAGTTAGAGATGTTATATTCCATCCACATAAACCATTATTATTCTCATGTTCTGATGGTAATTAAAAAAAAAAAAAGATTTATATTTATAAAATATATCTATTTATATTCTTTGTTTTTTAACATTATTTTTTATATTGCTGTATATTATATATTTTATATATAAAGATGGTAACGTAAAGGTTTATAGAACAGTTTCAAAATGAATATAATTCTAATACAGGTTTTTTTTTTTTTCTACCAAAAAATAGAAACAAGAATTAAATCAAATCTTAAACTTAAAACAAAGAAAAACAACAAGAGCAAGAATAACAACAAACAAAAAAAAAAAAATAATTAATATTTTATATGTATTCATTTGTAATTCCTAACTTTTTTTATTACATTTTATTATATTATAAATATTTTTTCTACATTTATTTTTATTTTTATTTAATATGACTTCTTATTTTTTCGTTTTATATATATTTTTTCTTATCCTTCTTTGTATTAATTTTTTAATATTTTTATCTATTATCCATAATTATTACTTAATATATCTTATTAAAGTAATGATTTTTTTTTTTAATTATTATTTTATTCTTGATTTTATAATTTATTTATATTCATTTATAATAAAATGGTTTTATTGTTTTTTTTTTTTTTTTTTTTTTTATAAAAAAAATATTATTAAATATTTTTATTAAAAAAATTATTTAATAATATTATTTATTTAATAATATTTTCTTTCATATATAATATATATTATTCAAAATAAATAAATAATTGAAAAAATAAATAAATAAAATAAATAAATAAATAAATAAATAAATAAATAAATAAATAAACCAAAATCAATTAATATTAAATAGCACATTAAATATATATATATTTATTATATTGGCATATTTTTTAATTATAAATAAAGTAATGTTAAATAAATAATTAAATATTTCCTTTAAATATATTTATATTAAAATAAAATCTATTACATGTATATTTATGTATCTATATAAATTACATATATGTATATATATTCAAATAAAAAATATATTACTTATTTTGGTTAAAAAATAATCATAATCGTAGAAAAAACAAAAACAAAAAAAAAAAAAAAAAAAAAAAAAAAAGAAAGCATTACATTTTTTTTTAAATGTATAGTTTATATTTAAAAAAAAAAAAAAAACTTTCATATTTCATATATAAATATTGTAATAAAAAATTAATTAAATAAATATATAAAATTAAAAAATTATACATAATCATTTTATTTTATATTTTATACTACATTTTAATATTAATTTTATTTGTGTATTTTTATAAATAAAAATAAAACATATCCACAGAAGTTTTACTTTAATTTTATATATATATATATTTATAGTTTAAATCATATTAAAAACTAACAATATTAATTTTATTAATATTAAAATATCATTTTACTTATTTTAAAAAACGATAATCAATAATTTATTATTATTATTATTATTATTATTATTATTATTATTATTATTATTATTAATATTATTATAATATTTTTCATTAAAATAGAATGATATATGAACTTGAATATTATTAATTTCTGTTTCTTAATATTGGTAACTTTAATTAATTTTTTTTAATTTACAACATTTGACTAATTATCAAACAATAATTTTTCCTTTTTATAGTAAATTTTAAATAAAAAAAAATAATAAAATAAAAAAATAATAAAAATATTAGAAGGTCTAAATAATATATTAAATTATTAAATTGATATTAAAAATAAAAATTCATTTAAAACATGTGTACCATCACAGTACAAAGCATATTTAGAAAAAAAAATTATATTAATACTATGTTCAATTAACAATTTATTTATTTAAAAATATATTAATTATTATTAATTATATTAGTTATTATTTTATATTTAATTATTTAATTATTATTATTTTTTAAATTATTTGTTTATTTTATTATATAAATATATATTTTTTTATTTTTTATTATTAATTAGTTTTTTTTATTTCTCCTAAAATTTTAGTTTAAAAATAGATAAAATTTAGGTGGTTAATTTAGTAATTTTTTTTTTTTTTCTGTACCATTTAATATTTGTTAGAAAAAAATTTTTTTAATTAAAAGAATATTCAAATTTTTTTGTATTCTTTTTTTTTTTCTAATGAATATTATATATTTAAAAATTAGTATAAAATGATTATTATTTCAATGATTTTTCATTTTAAGAAAAAAAAATTACTCTTTTTTTTTTAAATTTATATCAAAAAATAGAAATAGAATAAAGAAGATTTTATAAAAATTACAATTTTTTTTTCATAATAAATAATTCTCTATTAATTAAATATATTTTATTATTTTTGTAAATAATTAAAAAAAATTAATTAAATAATTTTTAATCCACACCCAAAAGATTTCATTTATAATATAAATCATCTATTCAATATTTTAATATATATAATATATTATAAATATATTTTAGTTAAAATAATAAAAACTTTCTTTTTTTTTTTATATATACTTTTTAATGTTAAAACATTTTATTATGTTACATATATTTCATAAAAATTATAAAGTTAATTATGTTAATTATATAGAGAATACAGTATATAATATTAATAAAATACTATAATAGCACAAAATCAGAACTAATATTTGATTAAAATCATCTCGTTGATCTCTTTATATATAAGAAATATTCTTAATCAAACCATTGTAAATGTAATACAGCAATTTTTTGAAGTATTAAAATAACATATAAAATTCAATCTGATAATGTCATTAACCGTTTTTAATTATAATTTTATAATATAATTATATTATACCTATCAATATCTATAATATAAACTAAAGTTTAAATATTTTTTTTTTTATAATTTTTTATAATTTTTTATAATTTTTTATAATTTTTTATAATTTTTTATAATTTTTTATGTATTAATGATACATCCTTAACTACAATGTATAGAATAATATATTAATTGTACATATTTTAATATATTCATAATATATTGAATAATAACATGTAAGTAAATTAATTTATTTATACATATTTCATACTTTGGTTAATACTAGATCATAATATATTGTAATATATTATAAAGTTTATTTATTTATTAACACCTAAAAACTTAAAATATAATACCAATATATTTAATAATATATTAAAATGTAATGTAATATATAGAAATTTATTTTATTTTAATATGCAAAATTTAATTAAAAAAAAAAAAAAAAGATAATCTTAAAAATTAAACTAAAAAACAAAAGAAGGAAAAAAAAAAGGAATATGAAAAGAAAGAAAAGAATTATAATATACTAATAATATATTTAATGATAATATGTTCAATTAAAATAAATGGCTTTTATTATGTAATAAAAATAGTATAAAATATTAATAATAAATAGTAAAAGCAATAAATAAAATTATATAGAAACTTTATAATATTTAAATGCTTAATAATATAGAATAAAATAGAATAATTAATAGATTGTTTTTATTAAAAGAAAATGAAATAGTATGAAATATTAAAAAAATAGTATATAATGATATATTTTTATATTTAAAATATCAATATAATTGACCTATATTGACTAGAATCAGTAATAATAAAAAACGTATATTATTCATATCATGTTATATCAAAAATATTATAATTAATAATATGGATTTTTTTTTGCTTTTAAATGACTTAAAGTTTCTTTCATTGTCATTATTTTACTTAATACTTAACTAATAATAATTATAGTATTAATAATTATTTAAAAAACCACATTTAACAATGAGCCATTTATCATTAATATGAAAAATAAAATAAAATTAAATAATTTCATTGATTATTTTATAATATATTACATTATATTATTAATATATTATGTCATATATTAATTAATAATAAAAAATATTAAAAATAAAAAAAAATTTTTTTTTTTTAATATTTAAGTTTTTTTTTTTTATTAATAATAATCAAAATTTTTATTTCTATTGAAAAAAATATTTATATATTATTTGTTTTATTATTATAATTTAAATTTAATTTAATAATTTATAGAATTTAACATAGAAAACAAAAAGGTTTTCAATTTCAATCAAGTGATTAAAATAATAATAATAATAAAGAATATATTATAATAATAATAAATATCTATAAATATAAATATCCATACAAATTTAATTTTGAACATTAAATATTATAGCGAATAATCAACCAATAATAATTATACTTTTCAATTATAAAAAAATTAATACCATTAATATCGAAAGAATTTAAAAAAATATACAAAAAAAAACTATCTATTTTTTTTATTAAGTATATTTAATCTATTATAACATTATTTATTTAATTTATCTTATATAATAACAGTAATATAAGATAATATTATATATTATTAAAGGAAATAATCAAACGAAATAAAAAAAAAAAAGAATTATCTCTTAATATAATATATTGAAATAATCAATTATTTCGTATATTTCAAAAAAAAGGGATAAATCTAAATTTATAATAATATCATTATCATACATAATATGCTTATTTATCAATAACAGGATTTTTTAACAATTTTATATATTGTAACTATTTATATATTTATATATATATAAGTTTTTTTTTTTTTTATATTTATTAATATTTCTGATTAAGAAAAAAAAAGTTAACCAGAATTTTCAAAAATAAAAAAGAGAGGATTTTATATATAATATACATACTTTTTTTTATTTATTAATGTATATTTTAAAGTAATCAAAATTATTTATTTTAGTATATTTAAAACCATTATAAATCAAAATCTATTCACCTTGAAATTTTTTTTTTTAACCAATAAAACCCCACAAGACTAACAATATATCAAGAAAATGAGCCATAATTATATTTTTTAATAAATATAAATCATTTACAATTAATGAAATAATATTATTCAATTCAATAAAATTTAATTCAATTTCCTTTTCCTTTTTTTTTTTATAAAAAAAAAAATAAGACAAAAAATATAATAAAAATTATATTTAATTTTTTCTTTTTTTTTTTTTTAATCAATAATTAATTTATTATCAATCTAACCATTTATATACAAAAGAGATAATATGTAGTTTAACGTATACAGTAAATAATTTAATAATTATTTTTTTATACCTTTCAATATAATAAATTTATAATATTTCAAAAACTAACACTAACAATGATTCTTCTCATAAAATATTTTTAATAATTAATTTAAATATTAATTAATTAACAAATAAATTATATTAATATCAAATTTATTTAATTATAATGAATGTTATGTTTATTTCAAAAATTTAAAAAAAAGTTATTATGTTAAAAATTAAAATTACCTTTCTTTTTATTAATATAGATAAAATTATTAACAATAATTATAAAAAAAGCCAAGAAAGCTCAACAATAAATAGAAATAATAATATCTATTTTTTAATTAAAAATTTGTTAACTTTTTTTTTCTTTAATTAATATCTTTATTTATTGAATAAAGTATAATAAATTTAAATTATCTAAATAATAAAAAAATAAATTTTAATTTTTTTACAATTATATATATCTTTATTTATTAATATATTCATTACAGAATAATATAATTAAAAATGGAAAATTTAGAAGCTGCAGTTCAGTGTGCTTTGTCATCTAGCACTAATACTGAAATGAAGGCACAAGCAACACAATATTGTGAACAAGTTAAAAATTCACCAGATGGTTGGCAACTCTGTTTAAATTTATTTATTAAGAATCCACCAAGGTATATATGATTTTTAATAATATTAATAACAATTTGTATAGTAATTTGTAAAAGAAAAAAAAAAAAAATTAGATTATTATAATTATTCTTTAATAGATGATAATAATTATACTTTAATAATTCTAACATATAAATATTTATGAATATATATACATTTTTTAACCATTATTAATGGTTATTTTTATATCTATTTAAAAAATATTATTTTATATTAATAAAATATATAATAATAAAGTGTTCCAGAAGTTAGACATTTTGCTCTTCAAGTAGTCGAAGAAACTATTAGAAATCGTTTTAATACTATAGATAAAACTCAACAAGACCTTATAAAACAAACACTTTGGGAATGGGTAAAAACCTCATTAGATTCAAATGAAAAACCATTTATTAAAAATAAATTAGCTCAAGCTATTGTACAATTATTTAAGAATCAATATCCAGAAAATTGGCCAACCTTTTTTGATGATTTATTTGGATTAGTTGATGTATCCATGAACACACCACGTTCTAATGTTATCATTGATTTCTTTTTACGTATTTGTTCTACTATTGATGAAGAAGTAGTTTCTTTATTAATTAATCGTAGTGATAATGAATTACAAAAGAATACATTCATTAAAGATACCATGAGAGAAGGTCCAGTTATAAAATTAGTCGAATATTGGTTTAAGATATTAATGGATAATTGTCAAACAAATCCTTCAGTTGCTAATAAATGTTTAAATATTATTGGTCAATATGTTATGTGGATTGATATAAAATTAATTGTTACTGATACTTTCATGACTGCATTATACCAATTTATGAATGTTGATGATTTACGTATGGCTGCCACAGAATGTCTTTGTAGCATTATCTCCAAGGGTATGAGACCTCTTGAAAAATTACAATTAATTCAACTTTTAAATATTCCAAACCTTCTCGGACAATTAAAATTTGATAATATTGATTTTGAGGAATTAATTGCTAAATTAATTAACCTTTTAGGAGTAGAACTTTGCACTATTTGCGATAAGGTAAAAGAAATTCCAGAAGCTAAAACTATGACTTATGGTTATATTCAAACCTTATTTCCATATATGTTAAAACTTTTAGCAAATGAATATGATGATACATCTTCTGCTCTCTTTCCATTCGTTACCTCATACACTGATTTATTAAAACAACAAAAGAAAATTGGTTTTAGTGATATTCCAAATTTCCAACAAGATATTTTAGAATTATTAAAGGTAATCATATCTAAAATGAAATATGATGAAGATATTGAATTTTCATTTGGTGAAGATGAAGATGAAGCTCTTTTCATTGAAATGAGAAAAAATTTAAAGGTATTTTATGATGCTATTTTTGCTGTTGATGAAAATATTAGTACTCAAACCGTTTTTCAAGTGGTTTGCTCTACCTTTGATCGTATTAATATTGAAAAAGTTGATGGTTCTAACGTTTCATTAAATTCATCTATTTCTGCTTCATGGTCAGAAGCTGAATTAGCTCTTTACTTAATTTATATCTTTGGTGAATCAAAAAGAAGCACTTTAAATTATGAACCAGAAGGTGTTTTCTATCAAATGATAGAAAAAATGTTCCAATCAAGTAAATTTTTTTTTTTTTTATTATTTTGATTATTATATATTAATTTATTAATTCTTATAATAATAATAATAATAATAATAATAATAATAATAATAATAATAATATATTTTATTTTATTATATATTATTAATCTAATCATTATAATTATTAAATTAAATTATTTTTTTTTTTAAGATGTTATCTATTACCCACATAATTCAATTCCAATTATGTATTTTGAAATCATTACAAGATACACCAATTTCTTTGACCGTCATAATCAATTCATTCCAAATGTATTAGAGGCTTTTGTCTGTAGCCGGTAATTTAATAATAATTTAATATATTGTTTAATATATATTTTTTTAATATTTATTTATACTGACTTTATTTAAACTTATTTTATTTTTTTATTTTTATTTTTATTTTTATTTTTATTTTTATTTTATTTTTTTATTAAAATATGCCTATACAAATATATTAAATATATATATATTAAATGTTTTTGATATTTATAATTTAAAAATTTATATTATATTATATTATAATTATGATTATATTTATAGTGGTCTCCATAATTCAGAAATTATTATTAAAACTAGATTGAATTACTTATTTGCAAGATTTGTAAAGGCAATGAAAACTAAATTAGTTCCATATGTTCAAACTGTTTTAACTAATATTCAAAGCTTATTAATTGTACAACCAACTCCAGTCACTTTAAATAACTTAAATTCTCAATCTTATAATGATTTATATTTATTTGAAGCTGTTGGTCTTTTAATTTCATTAGATAGCATTCCATTGGAACAACAATCTGAATATCTTGGTGTAAGTATATTATAAATTTATATATATATATAAATATATTTATTATTTATTTTTATTAATTATTATATATAATAATATATTAAAATAAAAATAAATTAATTAAAATAAAAATAAATTAATTAAAAAAAAAATAAAAATAAAAATAAAATAAAAAAAAAAAAACTAATTATATGTTAACATTCATATATATTTATACATATGTTTATATCATGAATTATTTTTTATATTATTAGACTATCATTCAACCAATGCTTAATACTATTGATGAAATTATGACGAAATCTTTATATCAAATGGATACACCAAAGAATATGCAATTTACTCATCAACTTAATCATATAATTCATGCTATTGGTAGCATTGCACATGGTTTCCCAAATATTTCATTATTATTGAAAAGCAATATTAATCCACCATGGATTGCTATTTTTAATAAAACTTTAGAATCTATTGTTGTTGTATTAGAACGTTTATCAGATCAAAGTAGCATCCGTGAATCCATACGATACATATTACAACGTCTTATTCCATGTATGGGTGGTGAAATTATAAAATTCATTATTCCAGTTATGAATGGTGGTTTACTTACAAAATGTTCTAAGAATGAACTTACTTCATTATTAACTTCATTCTTTGATCTTTTAATACATAAATTCAAAGATAATGCTTTACCAATTATGAATGAATTATTATATCCAATCGTAGAAAGAGTATTTATCTTTTTAAATCAACCAGCTAATGGTACTGATGATATTATTTCTATGTATGAACTTAGAAGAGCCTATATGAATTTTATAGGTACTATCTTTACCAGCAATCTTCAAAATATTCTTATTAGTGAAAGTAAGAAATTTAAATTTAAATTTAAATTAAAAAAAAAAAAAAAAAAAAAAAAAAAAAAAAAAAAAAAATTATTATAAAATTATAATAAATCATTTATTATAATTATATATCAATTAATAATGATATTTATTAAAATTATAATATAATATAATAATATAAATATATCTTTTCTTATTTATATAACATATTTATTTATATATTTTTAATGTTTTTATTTTTTTTTTTTTAAATAGATAATAATAGACATTTACCAATGATTATGGAATCTGTAGTTCACTGTGCTCGTGATTCTGCTGATGTTCAATCTCAAAAAGGTGCTCTTTCTGTTTTATCTAAAATGGTAAATGTTTGGGGAGGTTTAACTGAAGATACTTCAATACCAGGATTTGCTGATTTTATTTATCAACAAATTGTAACTATTATCTTTGAAATTGTAATGAAGGATGATTTCAATTTCCAAAATGCTGAATCATTAGTTGTAAGTTAAAAAAAAAAAAAAAATCTTTTATATATAATTTTATAATATTTTTAATATTATAAAGTATAATTATAATATAATTAAACAAACAAAAAAAAAAAAAAAAGAAAGTTTTTATATATAATTATATATCCATAAATATTAATTACTTTATGTATATTTTATTTATTTATTCATTATTTTATATTATAATTATTATTATTATATAATCATTATTATGTGGAATATATGATCACATCACATAATCATTCAACCTAATATATATATATACATAATAAAAAGATTTTTAACGAAATTTCAGGTCTTCACTTAATCATTTTACAAAGACAAGGTGTAAAATATGCTCAATATCTTTTATCTTATTTCTTCCCATCCATAAATTGTCCATCTCAAGCAGCCAGCGATTTCGTTAACGCTATGCAAAATTCAGATAAGAAAAGTTTCTCTAAATATTTAAAAGTAAGTTGTTAAACGTTAAACTAAATTTTATAATATGTAAAATATTAATACATATACTTATATTTTATTTTATAATGCTAAATTTTTTTTTTATTTTTCTTTTATTGTTTAATTTATATAAATAATAATAATAATAGACATTTTTCCAAGCAATGAAAAGCCAATAATTAATTAATAATATAATATAATATAATATAAATAATACATATAATTATTAAAATAATTGGGTCAAACTTTATTTTTGTAAATGGATTATAATAATATAATATATAATAATTCTAAAGAAAAGAAAAGAAAATAATAATAATAATAATAATAATAATAATAATAATAATAATAATAATAGTACAACAGATATTAAGTATTATTTATTTTTTATTTTTATTTAAAATTATACTTTAAATAATTTTTCTATATTAGTTTTAGTTTAATATTATTTAATTAGTGATAATATATTTATTTTTTCTTTATTTTTTTTTATTTATAAATTTTTTTTTTTTTTTCAATATTTTTATACTTTTTTTTTTTATTTTATTTTATATACTCAAATTATAATGTATAAAAATAATAATTAAAAAAGAAAGATAAAAAAATAGAAGAGAGAAAAAAAAAAAAAAAGAAATGAAAATCAAAAAGAAAAAAAAAAAGTTTATTATTTTTTTAATTATTTATAGAAATAAAATTATATATATATATTTTTTTTAATAAATAAATATATTTAATATAATAATAATTAATATATATAAATTATATAAAACGTTAAATAAAATAAATAAATAAAATAAAAAAAAAAATTAAAATTAAAAATTTAATTTGTATTTTTTTTTGTGTAACATTTTTAATATATAAAAATTACTTCTCTATCATTATTAAAGGAATAATAATATTGTAGTAATTGGGAATTCATCTTTATTATTATATTTCTTTATTTCTTTAGTTTTAATATTCATCATTATCCTTATTTTCTTGAATATTTAAAAATGAAATCAAAGAATTATAAATAATATTTTTAATACCAATTTTTTTTTTTTAATATTAAATTCTTTATGAATTTCAGAAATAGTTCTTTACATGATTTTATTATGTTTGTCATTATCTTAATTAAATGGATTTTCTATGAATATTTTTCTTTTGTTAATTATTCACAATTAAGATATCCTTTTCCTACATTGTATCCTCCAATAAATATTTCTCCTTCAATTCTAAATGGATCTGATTTTAAATATTTATCTAATATATATATATTTGAATTACGAATAGGTCTATCTATAGTAATTTTGGCATTCTCTATATCGGTAATTAGTTTAATAGCAATATCAACTGTTCATTCAGTTGGTCCATAACTAATATATATTTTACAATTAAAATAATTACGAAGATGTTTACATAAATTCACTGATAAACTCTCCCCACCTAAGTATATTATTTTTACATTTTCTATTGCTCTTCTAAATTCTTCATAGTTCATAAATAATTTAAATCTTGTCGGTATAATATTTATAAAATCAATTTCATTATCTATTATACATTTTGACAATAATATTCACCTATTAAAATAATCCAAACTTATTACTATTTCTGTTTGGTACGCATCAAATGAAAAGTTAGTAATTAGTAATTCCAAGAATGTATTATTGGCTTTTTCTTTTTTTTAATTACATTGTATATATTATCAAATTAATTGGATTCATCATATTCTTTTATATAATTACAAATATTAAAATGAGTAATAAATGTTCCTTTTGGTTTTCCTATAGTTCTAGATGCTAATAAAACATAACATATGTCATCTAGTTCATTTATATTTTCAATAGAATTGATATTTGATTTGTATTCATGTTGTTGTACGTCATATACTTTGTAATTTTTGTTTATAAGAAGTAATTTATCAATTATATTTTGTGAATTTGAGAAAAAAAACATTTTTGGATTGATTTCTTCTAAAATAAATTGAATAGGTTCAATTGGTAATTTTTTTTCAATTAGTTAAAAATGCTCCTCCAGCTTTAGAAAATGATTGCAAGTGTACTTCGAACGATTACGATCACTTATAATTGGAATAATATCATCCTTTACAACATTACATTCTCTAATGTAATGAGCTAATGAATTTACTCATTTCATTTAATTCTCTAATGTAATATTCGATTGAGATTAAGTATTCATTTTCATTTTCAATAATATTGAAATCAATTTCGAATTTAAAAATATTAGTTCCATTCTTTTTATTAAAATCATTATTGATTTCTAACATATTTTCAATTTTTTTCATTAGAGAATATTTCATTTTCTTTTGTATTTATTTCATTAATCTATATTTTTGGTTGGAAGGTAAATAAATTATTAATTCTTTTTAATTTTAATTCTGATAAAGACTTTGATTACTAAAAATTTCGATTAATATATTTATATTTTCTTTTATTATAATATCAATAAATGAATCATTTTTATTGTTATATTTTAATAATATTGGTAATGTACTTATAAATACACTTGCCATATTTTCAACATAATTGGTTGTTTCTTATTTCTAATAGCGTTTATTATTGAAGTATAAATGATATCTTTCCCACTGTATTTCGATAATATAAATCCATAAATTATAAGGAAAAATGATGTTATAATTCTTTGATTTTTAATAAATTCATTTATCAATAGAGTTATTATACGATGTTATTATTATTATCTATTATTGTATTATTTATTTCTTTTATTGGAATACTAATTAAATCATATTCTGTATTATATATTTCATAAAATTCCATTTGCTCGTTATAGAATCCATTATTTTGTTTTTCTCTCATATCAATGGCATAATCACTAAATTGAATTTCTAATTCTTCAATATTTCTTTCATTATAATGTTTATTTAATTCGTTCATAATAATTAATTTAGTAACACCATCAGAAATAGTATGATCCATAATATCAATTAATAAATATTCGTTACTAATAAATCCAACATGAATTAATGGTGCTTTAGATAAATTAAATGGACGAATAAATGATGAAACATTATCATATATGTATATTCTTCAAATTCTAAAGAACATTCATCATCAATAAAACCATATATTTCTTCTTTTCTATTTATTTCTTTCACGTAAACAAAGTATTACGTGAAAGAAATAATTAAGTATTTGTTTTAAATATTTTTTGATTATTGAATATTTTGTTTAATCCTTTCCTTCTTTAACCGTTTCAATGTCTACACCTTTATTTAATTTAAATGATGATGGAGAACTCAATATTCCTCTACTTTCTTTCTGGTAAATGTGCTTTAGCTCAAGTAAGATACTTTAATAAATGGAAGAAATTCCTGAATATATATAGCAAAGTTTTCAGGTGGATAATTAAGGCAAAATGTAAATAGTTTAAATACTATTAGGAGGGAATAGTTCAAATGATATTAGACTTATTTCTATGAATGAAAAGGAATTAAATATTAAATTTTAAGTATTAAAGAAATATATATAAAATTCCTTAATAGTGGATTTAAGTAAATATATAGAAGAAATAATCAATTATAATAATAACTCTAAATGTATTGAAATTATTAAAAAATGTAATTGTAAAGAATTTCCAATTACATCACAACAATTAGGTATTTATATTGATTTCTATTAAAAATGATAATATTATTATTTTTAATTCTTTTAAAATATAATAAATAGAAACAAATAAATTAGATTTTGAGAATCCAAAAATCCAAAAAAAAATAAAAACCTTTGTTGATAATAATTTGTGTAAAACTAATATTGTTTTTATTAGATCCAAGTAAGGATGAGTAAAATAAGGAGATTTGTTCAATAACTTTTTCAGAGAATAAAGTTCTTTTTAAGAGGAGTAGGAATCAAATTGTTTTTTTTTTTTAAAAAAAAAAACCTTGAATTGAATACAAAGCTTTATTAACTTTATTTTTCATTTTATTAATAACAAATAACAAATTTTAAATCAAGAGTTATATGAAAAGGAATATCAAGATAAATATAACAATATCTGATTTAGGAATTCTTGATAAATAAAAAGATAAAATTTTCTACATTTGACACATTTATTATTAATTCCAAAAATTATCTCGTTGTTCTTAGCCCATTTACTAAATGAATGAAGAAGTTTATTCTTACGAAATCTACTAGGGGCATAAAGAACAATATCCTCTGGAAATATGTTCACCACAACAAAAATTAATATCAATTTTCACACCATTATTATTCAAACAATCAATCATTGAAAATGTCGTTGATAAACAACATTAAAAAGTATAAGAGATAGATAAGGGACATCCTTGTGGAACTCCTTTAAGTTATATTGAATGATTTCAAAAAAATTGTCCTATTTTAATTTTTAACAACAACAAACTTTGGAAAATATATATGTATAGTTTCTTCAAAAATTTAAGAAAATATTTTCCTTGTATACCATATACCAGTATACCAAGAGCATAAAGTTTCGACAAAGATATTATATATGGAAACAGAATCATAAGCTTTTTTTTTTTTTTTTTTTTAGATCAAGAAAAGCTAAATAAACTATTTTCCCCTTTTGAATTTGAATTTACATCTTTGACAAATAGATTAAATAAAAATATATAAAGAGCTAATACATTCTTCCTTGTGTCGAAAGACAAACTGCTCTGGTCTGATAAATCTCAAGACTTTTCGCATTTAGAATAATTTATGAATATGGTATAATTTTCGAAAGAATCTTGATACCTATTATTGATAAGATTGATAAGTGATATACCATTAATATTGTAATTCTTTTAAATAAATTAACATAACCCAACCTAAAAATTCAAATTAATGTGAGAAATCCTTCAATACTAAACACCAAGTCTTAAACAACCAGGATAAAAATTTTTTTATATTAAAAAAAAAATTAATCATATTTTTATAATAAATAATACACATAAATGAAATAAGATAAAAAAATTCTTTTTTCTTATTTATATTAAAAAAAAATAATTATATATTTTTATAATGAAGACACATTAATTAAACAAAAAAATAGAACTTTTTTTTTTATATATATTATTTACAAATTTTATTTATTTATTAAAATATTTTATCTAAAAAGAAAAAAAAATAAATGCTTTTTTTATAATAAATTATAATTATATACATATATATAATATTTTTTTTAATAAATAAAAAATTATATATATTTTAATTACATTATTATTATTATTATTATTATTTAATTATTACTATTATTATTAAATTGATAGTTTATATTTAAGAGATAAAAAAAAAATAATTATTGTATTAATAAATTAATTATATTATAAAAATAAAAATGAAATTTTATAATTAAAAATAAAACTTTTCTATATTTTAATTTTAAATAATCAAGATTTTAATTATAATTTTAAAAAAAAACGTAGATAAATAAAATTAAATAAAATTAAATAATAATAATTTTATTTTACTTTATTTTTATTTTATCTTTTTGTTTTTTTTTTTAATTTATTTAAATAACTTTCTTTTGTTGAGCATCATCAGAAAGAACACAACCAGTAATACTTGTAAGTTGTTGTGGACATTGAACACGTTCATAAGTAACTGTTGGATTATCAGAACTGGCAAACCAACCAAATCTCCATTCACAACCAGCTCTTAATTCAGATGGAAGTTGACTACATTCAGCTTGTGAAGTAACACCACCATAACGTCTACCCCAACCATCATTACCAGCTCCCCATTGTTTAGAACAACCATTGAAAATACCAACACCAGCACCTGGAATTTGAAGATCAAAGTGATTATTACCAATATCATCACCAGTATTAGTAACTTGTACAATCATTTTCTTACCTTTAACATTACTAGAAGTAAATTGTAATAATTGACAAGTACAACATGGTTCATGGGAAGCAGCAAAACCAAGAGCCAATTGATCATTAACAACAATAGGTTGTTGATCATTACACATATAAGCATCACCATTATCACAAACACTTTTAACTTTCCATAATTCTTCAGTAACTAAAGTCATACCATCCTTTTTACATGCTTTAACGGGTTGACCTCCACCTTTAACATTATTTTCCCATGAACAAGAAGCAACACAACAATCCCAATAACCTGTAGTAGTACCAGTTTTTCCTCCAGCAACATCTGGAACAGAACCACCTCCTGCACCACCACCAGTAACTGGTGCTGTATTAGTTGTTGGTTGATTATTTTGTTGTGGTGGAGTAGTTGGTTGTTGAGGTTGATTATTTTGTTGTGGTGGAGTATTTGGTTGTTGTGGTTGTTGAGGTTGTTGAGGTTGTTGTGGTTGTTGGGATTGATCATTTTGTTGTGGTGGAGTATTTGGTTGTTGTGGTTGTTGTGGTTGTTGTGGTTGATTATTTTGTTGTGGTTGATTATTACCAGTTGGATTCCAACCCCAATTACCCCAATTATTATTAGATTGACCACCACCACCAAAGTTACCAAAGTTACCACCCCATGCATTATTTTGTGGAGTTGATGGAGCTGATGGAGCAGCAGCTGGGGCATTATTATTATTGTTATTACCTCCCCACCAATTAAATGGATTGAGAGACCAACCACCACCGGCATTACCATTATTACCAGCATTAGCACCACCAGCATTAAAACCACCAAAACCATTACCACCGCCAAAACCACCGAATCCACCAAAACCACCGAATCCACCCATATCTCTTTTATTCTTTTTATCTTTTAAACCACACCAATGATTATCTTCAATACCCCATTTACCATTTTTATCAATATGAGCTACTTCAGTAGTTTTTTTACAACATGGGTATCCTAATTTAATTGAGAAACATTCTTTTTTAGCACTAATTTCTGCAAAGTTTAAAGCTGCTACAACTGAAAATATAATAAATTTTCTCATTTTTTTTTAAATTATAATCGAAAAATAATCTTTTGTTTATGTATTTATTGTTGTATATATAATTTGATATATATTTATATTTGTTTTGATTAATTTGTTAATATTTATTTTTTGTGAAATTATTTTATAATATATTTACAAATTATACTATGTACAAGTTAAATTCAATTAAAACTATACAAATTTGATTCTTTATATATATTTATATAAAATATTAGTACATAACAATTAACAAATAATATAATAAACTTTTTTTTAAAAGAAAATAAATAAATAATAATTTCACAAAGGAAAATAATTATATTTATATAGAAAAAAAAAACACCAATTTTTTTTTTTTTTTTATAAAATTAAAATATGTATTATATTAATATATTAAAATATTATTAATATTATTATATTAATTTTTATTAAATAAATAGAAAATTTTTTTACTTTTTTTTTAAATAATAAAATTTAATATAAATAATAAAGTTTTTTTTTTTTTTTTTTCTATATATTATATATTATATATTATATATTATATAAATATATTAATTTTTTTACTTTAAAAGAAATATTAATTAATAAATAATTAATATTCCAAATTGAAGTTACACAATAAAAATAAATATATTTCAAATGTATTTAATTAATATAATTATAATAATTGGTATTCTATTTATTTATATATAAATATATATATAAAAATTTAAATAAATAATAAATATATTAAATAGATTTTACATTTACAATATATATGGAAAATAAAAATTTATTAAATTATTTGTTAATTAATTAATATAATTAATATATAAGAGAAATAGTATTTAACGGTAATTGTAGTTATACAAATTATATATATTTATAATATATAAACAATATAATTATATTAAATATTAATTGAAATGTATATAAATAACGGCATGTCATAAAATATAAAAAATAAAAAAATTAAAAAATAAAAAAAATAAAAAATAAAAATGGAAAAATAATTTATTAAATAATGGGAAAAGATAAAAATTTTAAAAATGAAAAGATAAAAAAATTCAAAAAGTTAAAATAAATAAATAAAGTAATAATAATATTAATATTAATAAACACACATACATACACATACACACATTCTACAATTAATAGCTAATAATAAAAATAAAATATAACTTTTTATTTAATTATATTTAATATATATAATAGAATATAATATTATTATAATATCTAATTAAAATAATAGGAATTTTTATTTTTATCTTTATTTTTATATATTTTTTACCGTTTTATTTTTTTTTATATTTAGTAATAATAAATAGTTTTATTATTTTTTTATTATTTTTTTTTCCTATTCTTTAATTATTTTATTTTTTATTTTATTATTCTTTTATTATTTCCTATAATATAGGACTAATAATTTATTTTGTCATTTTTAACAATTGATAATCTAATAATTAATATTTATTCATTCATTCCAATTGAAATATTTTACATTTATTTTTATTAAAACGGCAATTTTTTGTACAAAATTATTAAAAGGTATAATCTTTTCCCTAACATAGAATTTATACATATATTTAATAAACATTAAAATTAACTTATTAATATAATATATTATAAATAATATATTGATTAATTTATATATTATATTATAATTAGTATTATTATTTATTTCTAATCTATTTAAATATATTTTTATTTTTATGGCGTTATATGTCACATGATTAATAATACGTGTATACAATGAAGTGTTAATGTATACATAGATTTTAATGTTTTAATATATAATAAATTCTGAAAAGATTTTTATGATCAAAGTGATATACTAAAACTTTTAGATAAATATAATAATAATAAGTCATCATAAAATAATGTAACCTAGTTAATTTAAAATAGATAGGCATTTAGTTACATATTATTTAAATTATTTAATTACTATTTATTTTTTGGTTATCCTTATTAATTATATATTGTAATAAATTATATAATAATAATAACATAAGAAAAAAAAAATTTTTTTTGGTAAAATTTTCCTTTATATTCTAGATTCTCAATAACCAAAATAATAAAAAAAAAAAAAAAATTTTTTATAGTGTTAATATTCAAATTATTAATTATTATAAATTAGATATATTACATTATTTTATTTTATATTTGTAAAAATTTAATTAAGCATATAATTCTTGCTAATTCTCCAGTAGGTAATAATCCAAAACTATTCTTATCACTTTTTAAAGTTATAAAGCAATTAGGTTCTAATTCTTTCTCTAAAAGTAAGGTGTTAATATAAGGATTTTTTTTTTCATTTAATGCTTAGAAAATATATTTATCAATGTCACTGTTTATTAATTCCGTTTCATATTGACATTTTTTTTCACAGTGTTTTTAAAAATGTAGGTGTAAATCCAATAAATTTTACAGGAACAAAACTTTTATTATAAATTATTTTATAATAAAATTAATTTCTGTAACATGTCTAATGGTTCATATAATTACTTCAGTCAAAAATAATGGTAAGGCTACTAATTCTTGACAGGAACTACCTTTAACAGTTACTTGAAAGGTTTCAGTCTTAATTTTTACTTATTGAAGTTGTATTAGCCATTTAAAAAATATGTTGAGCTGATGTTTCTAGAGCGTCATTATAAGAAGTATTAATGATCATTAATATTTGTTTGAATTTTAAAACATTTTTGATGTAGAGTCCGAAACTGTGTGTAAATTACTCGAAGTTTCAAAATGATTTTGTAGTGTAAGAATTTGAATAATCATTTAGACTTTGTCCCATCCATCACTATAAGATAGAACATTAGTTAATTGAAATGATTCATTAATTTCTTTTGTAGTTGCATCACTTTTTACTATAAACTTTTCTATAAGATTTATGATACAATTTTCCATCATTATTATTAGATTATATACTAATAATGATTTTGAATATCTTTCTGTATAAGCAACAGTACATGTAATAACGGATTCAAGTTTACGAGTAATACTTTCACAATCTTCAAAATCAGATTGTCTATCATCTTTAATTAAGTAATGCAGGATGATATGGATTTTTATTCATTAGTGAAATACATTTCCTACCATTTTCTATAAATTTTTCATATAATTTTTTAATTTCAATATTTGAAACTTTTTTACCGATATTACTCGTAATACTTGTAATAAAGTAACAAATAGTTTAATAACATAATTAAATTAAAATAATTTTAACAATTTTCTAATTAAATAAAAAAATCAGATTTAAAAATATTTATAATTCTAACTTAAAACGTTTAAAATATAATTTTTAACATTTTTTTTTTTTATTTTTTTATTTTTTTTATTTTATGTAAAGAATTTTTGCAATTCATATAAAATTATTTTTTTTACAAAATATTATATGTTAACTTAATACTATAAGTAAATTATTTTACAAGTTTTTTTTAAAAATAATTTTTTTTTATTTTTTTATCCATAAGATTTTAATTTTATTTATTCTCTTATCAATTAATGAAAACCTCAACATGAATGTAAATTTCATTAATCTTAAAGATTTAATCATGATAATATTAAAAAAAAAAAACTATTATTAAATTATTATAATACATTTTAAATATATTATAATAAATAAACTTTTAAAAGTTAAAAGAATCTGATAATAATAATAATAGTAATAATATTTCTTTTAAAGGATATAAGATTATTAAAATGTATATTAATTCAATATAATAAATTTAATCCATTAAAAAAAATTATTTGATTTTTTTTTTCTGAATATGATAACAACTATATTTTTAAAACTACATTTATTATATAATAATAAAATACCAATTTCAAAGGAAAATCCTAAGAAAATAATATTTCATATTTCAAGAAGATAAAAAGAATTTTTTTATATTAATTTTATTACAGAAAAATGATATTTCTAAATATAGGGATTACGAACCACTTGTTTTATTCTTATATTTTGATAATGCCATATTGAAAAATCTGTTACTACCTTTGTAAAAAAATAATAAAATTATTAAAAATTAATACAAATATTTTCTAAAAAATATAGGTAATAATAAAAAATATAATGATAGATTAAATATATTAGAAGTATAACTTGACCTAAGATATAATATAAATGAAACGGATAAAGATGGGTAAAAACTCTATTACGTTAATGAAAATATGATATTTTAATAATCATTTGTTACTATATATTATTATATAAAAATTGGAACAAAT
The DNA here is from genome assembly GCA_002104895.1 of Anaeromyces robustus. Taxonomy (NCBI): domain Eukaryota; kingdom Fungi; phylum Neocallimastigomycota; class Neocallimastigomycetes; order Neocallimastigales; family Neocallimastigaceae; genus Anaeromyces; species Anaeromyces robustus. The sequence continues at coordinate 27,857 of MCFG01000139.1, read as the reverse complement.
ATATATATATATAAAATGGAAATACAGCATTATCATAATGATAGTGATGGTAAATATTTATAAATTAATATTTCTTCTAATAGAAAGAGAAATTTCTAAAGATATTATTGATTGTTGATATTATTCCAGCTTTTACAGAAATCAAAAAAGGAAAAAAAATAAAATAATGGAAATATCTATTCCGAAGAAGTGAAAGAAAATATTAATGAATGAAGTATTTAAAGATTTATATTAAAAAAAGCTGATCGACTCTTTGCATATAAAAAAACCGGTTATACAAAATGGCTGATGTAAATATTGAAAAAAAATAGGTTATTTAAAAAAATTCAAAAAAAAATAATAATAATGATGATGATGATTTTCTATCAGTTAAAAAAAAGGACGGTAATAATTTTTTTAAAAAAAAAAAAAGAATATCTAATCAAAACTCATTAAGATATATGAATGATTTCAATATTTCAATTGCAAAGAATTATTTGAAAAAGGGAAATCTTGAATATTTATTAATTAAAGATAGAGATGGATGGTAATATGGTAATATCTAATTTTTTTATTGTTACACACTTTCTAAAAGTAGTGATGGTTAATATTAATGATAATAATGATATTTATTGATTTAACCATTAAAGAAATGATATTGTTGAAAAAAAAAAAAAAAAAAAAAAAAAAAAAAAAAGGTGATTTTATTGATATAAATATAACTGATTTAAATGGATATAATAGATATATATAAATAATATTAATAATAAAAAACTTTGTTATAAGTAAAGAGGAATTGGGCTAATAAGTTAAGTAATTGTCATATAGCGCACTTGATCCTTCCTTAAATAACAGTAATAATCAAAGTGAAAATAAACCCTATTATATTGAATGTCATTTTATTGAATGTTAAATATATATATATATATATATATATAAATTATTTTAATATTTAATTGAAAGAAAATAAATATTTACATATATATTTAGCATTATTTAATAAAAAATATATATATATATATATATATATTTCAAAACCAAATAAAAAAAAGAAACATAATATATATATATATATATATATATATATATTTTTTCTATAAATTATTATTATTGAAAAAACGAATATTTAAAAAAAAAGTGTAACAATAATTATTTGAATATAAGGGATTTCCTTGTGTAACAATAAATGTTTATTTCTATATATAATATATATAATTTAAAAAATTTTTATTTTTTTTTTTTTTTTTATTTTTTAAAAAAATAAAATTTTGAAAAAAATAGAATTAAAAATAAAATAAAATAAAATAAAATAAAATAATAATAATGAAAATTTAAAATTAAAATAAAATTTTAAAACTTTTTTATTATATTATATATATATATATTAAACATAAAAAAATATTTAATTTGAATGTATTTTGAAAAAAGAAAATTTATATAAAAAAAAAAAAAATAAGAAATGAATTGCTTAACATTATATATTCTTATTTTTATTTTTTTTCAATGTAATTTCGTAAAAGGAAATCGAAATGACGAAGAACTCCTTTGTGAAATAACTCGAAATTTTGATAAAGAAGAGGATTCAATTTTTTATGAAAATATATTTTTTAGATCTTATGCCTATAATAGTATTACTATTGGTAATCAAACTTATGAGGATATTTATTGTAATTGTAATTTTAAAGATGGTAATTGTCAATTAGATTTTTTAACAACTTCCAATAAAAATAATATAACTTCAGTCCATGAAATTGTTATCGTTTTTGAATTGTCAAGTGATACGGAACATAGGACTTTAAAAGATATTTATTCAAGTTATAAAACTTATATTAAAAAAAAATATAGAATGCAATTACCAGAAACCATTAATTATAGATATCTTAAAGAAAAAATTTATTTTGATGATAAAAAATTACATTATATTATTCCGGAAAGTGAAGATGAAAAAAATAAAACTAATAAAGATTATCAAGATTGTTTAAATTTATTAAAAAATAATGAAACGGCAACTTTTGCCTATAATAATTGTTATAATTATTTAACAATTGATTCTACTTCAGAATTAAGAAAAATTAAATATGATTCCCTGGAAAGTATTCTTAATAATGAAGATAAGAATAAAAACCTAACTAAATCAAAAATTTTTCAATCCGAATTTTATCCATTATACCTTATACCAGATATTCCACGAAATGATCGTATTAATGGAGGAGAAACTATTATCATAGGACAATTTCAAATAAGTAATGTTGTCGAATGTTACATCGTCGATAATCAAACAACTACTACAACAAAAAAAATTTATACAAGAAATGGTTTTGAACCCATACAATATGATTGTTCTTCAGAATTGAGAAATAGTTATTCTAATTATGTAGCAGATAGTTCAAGCAAAAATTTTAAATTTAATGTTATAATAAATTTAATTTCATTAATTTCAATAATATATATATATTTAAAATAAAAAAAAAAAAAATAAAAAAAATAAGCATATATATATATATATATAGAATATAGAATAACAAAATAAAATAAAATGTAAAATATAAAAAAAAAAAAAAAAAAAAAAAACATTTTATTTTTTTTCTTATGTATTTAATAATATATTTTAAATAATATCTTTTTTTTAATTTAATAATTTAATAAATTATATTTATCTACAACCATTCATAAATAATAATAAATAAATAATTTCAATTTAATTCTTTTTCTATCTTTATAGATTAAAATAATAAAGTAAAAATAGAAATAAAATTTAAATTTATATATATATAAATTATAAATTATAAATTAAAAATTAAAAAAAAATAGAGTAAATTTAAAAGAATGAAATACACCTTGTATAAAATAAAAATAATAAAAATAAAAATAAAAAATTAATAATAATAATAAAAAATGAAAAAAAAAAAAAATAATAATAATTTTAAAAATATAAATTTGATAAAATAATATATAATTTTAAAATAAGTAGGATAAAATGAAAATTTATATATATAAAATCTTTTATTATATTTTATTATAATTTATTATAATTTAGATATATATTTTGTTTTTATAATAATTGAATTATTTTTCTTCGTTATATAATTGAATGAATTCCATAAACTTTTTTTTTTTTAAAAAAAAAAAAATATTAATTCATTATTGAAAAATATTATATATATATATATATATATATAATTATATATATATAATTAAAAAAGAAAGATATATTAGAAAAATTAATAATTAGAAACTAAAGTTAGATATAACTATATAATGAATATTATTAAATGTATATATATATATATATTAATATTGTAATATATTATTAAAGAAAAAACTTTTTTTTATTATTATATACTTATAAAACTATAATGAATTATGGTAAAAAAAAAAAAAAAAAAAAAAAGAAAAAAGAAAAAGAAAAAGAAAAAAGAAATTATATATTATCATAATAAAAAAAAAATAAAAAAAATGGATTTTATAAAAATAAGATAGATATAGATAGACAGATATTAATAACAATAATTAAACAATAATTCAAATAATAATTCAAATAAAATAATAATATTAATAATAATAATTATAATAAATAAAAAAATAGAAAAGCAAATAATAAAAATGTCCAGAATTGAACATTTTTACTTGTTTATTTTTTTTGTTTATTTATTTTATTTTTTATTTTATAGAATTATTTAATGATGATGTTGGTTTGTTGGTTTGTTGGTTTGTTTGTTTTTTTAAAAAATAAAAATAATATTATATATAAAATAAAAAATGTCATCCAAAAATTTTTAAATATAATTTTTTTTTTTTTTATTGTTTATTTTTTTATATAAAATACAAATAAAAATTATTGTTTACGTTTTTTATTTATTTTGTTTTGTTTTGTTTATTATTCTGTATTTTTTTTTTTTTTTTTATTTTTTTTTTCTCCAAAATAATAAAAAAGAAAAAATAAACACAAAATAATAATTATAAACAGTTTCTTTTCCAGAATTATTCTCTACTGTTTTTTTTTTTTTTTTTTTAATTAAATGACAACTAATAAAAAAAAAAAAAAATTAAATTATATATATATATATATATATTATAAAATAATAATAATAATAAAAAAAAAAAAAAAAATGAAACAAAAACAACAAGTCGAAGGAGTCCCAATACATTTAAGTTTTTACATATCTATCTCAAAATCCTATTTAAATAAATAAAAAATATATATTTTCTACTATATTATTCCTTTTTTCTTCAAGTTTTTTTTTTTTTTATAACCCTTTTTATATTTTATTTCTTTATTTTCACTTTTATTTTTATATTTTATTTTTAGGTTTTTCTTTTTTACGTTTTGTTTTGTTTTGTTTCGTTTTGTTTTAACTTTCTCTTTTATTTTTTATTTTTATTATTGTTTTTATTTTATTTTATTTTATTTTATTTTTATTGACTTTATTTATACTTTACTTTATTTTATTTTTTTAATAAAATGAACAACAAATTAATTAATTTTTTTTATAAATTTTTTTTTTAAAAAAAAATTCTTTTCACTTTTTGTTAAAATTTCTACTTTTTTTTTTTTTTCTTTACAATTTATTTTTTTAACTAAATATATTATACAAATATTTAAAATAATAAAGAAAAAAAATTAAAAAAAAAAAGGAAACTTTCTTTTTTTCTTTCAAAAAAAAAAATATTATTTCCTTTCTCTCTTTTTTTTTTCTTTTTTACATAGATATAAATATGGTTTATTATATATTTTCTTTATTTAATATATAATATAAAATTAAATATTTTTTTATTTAAAAAAAAAAATAAAACTTTCTTTTTTTTTGTGTCTAAATTTATCTATTTAGAGATAAAATAATAAAAAAAAAATTCTTTTTTTTTTTTTCTTTACTTTCTTTCTTTAAATCTTTAAATTTACCATGGCTTCTTTTGTTGAGCATCATCTGGTGGAATACAACCAGTAATGTCAGTAAGTTCCTTTGGACATTGAACACGTTCAAAAACAACAGCTGGATTATCAGCGTTCTTGAACCAATCGAATCTCCATTTACAACCATCTCTTAATTCAGCTGGAAGTTGAGAACATTCAGAAACGGAGGAAATACCACCGAAACGTTGACCCCAACCATCAGAACCAGCATTCCATTGAGAAGAACAACCGTTGAAAATACCAACACCACCACCTGGCATTTGAATATCAAAGTGGTTTTCAGAAAGATCAGTACCAGTGTTAGTAACTTGAACAATCATTTGCTTACCAGCAACTGGACCAGAAGTGAATTGAAGTTTTTGACAGGAACAACACCATTGCTTTTGGTTACCACTGTCAAAACCGGCAGCAACGAAACCGTAAGAAACCTTATCATTAATAATCCATGGTTGTTGAGCATTACACATGTAAGCTTCACCACCTTGACAACCACTCTTAATTCTCCATAAGTTGGAAATATCAGTAATAAGAGTAGTACCATCCTTTTTACAGGCATTAACTGGGTGAGAGGCACCAACATTTTCACTCCATGAACAGGAAGCAAGACAACAATCCCAGTAACGAGTAGTCTTACCAGTCTTACCACCTTGAACTATTAATGAATAAAAAAATTTAAAAAATAAAATAATATATTATTTATTTATTAGTTATTTTATAGGTTATTTTATTGGATTTTCTTCGAAAAAAATTTTTATATTATTAAGTTTTAAAAAAATTTATTATTATTATTTTTTTAAAATTATTGTTTTTTTTTTTGTTTAATATTTTTTTCAAATACTTTTTATTACAATTTTAATTCTAAACCTTTTTATTTTATTATAAAAAATTTATAAAACTTTTTATAAAAAAATATTAAATATTAAATATTAAATTTTAAAATATAAAAAAAAATTATTTACCTGCTGGTGGGTTTTCTGGAACACCATATGGATTAGAGGTTGGCTTTGGAGCTTCAGAAGTGGTAGTAGTAGTTCTGGTGACTGGTTGTGGTTGGTTTCTACATTTTTCACTCTTAGAAATACTACACCATTCACCATTTTCAATACCCCATTGACCATCAGCGTCAGTATATTGAACAGCACAAGTATTTTCACAGCATGGGTAAGAAGCTCCACCACTAATTAATTCACATTTTCCACCACCACTACTCATACCACACCAATTTCCATTTTCAATACCCCAATCACCATCATTATCAGCATAAACAACATTGGTATTATTTGGGGAACAGCATGGGTAACCAAGTCTAGTAGAGAAACAATCAGCGCTAACTTTAGCAACAGCAGCAGCTAAAGCAATACATGAAGTAATAGATAATTTCATTTTTGTTTTTTTTAATTGGTTTTTTTAAAAAAAAAAAAGTGTTTATTTTATGTTTTTTTAATTAAAGAAAATAATAATAAATCAATTATTATATTTATTTTAAACTTTTTGTTGTTATTATTGAACTTTAGATTTTTTAAACTTTTTATTGAAGGGGATTAATATTATAAATTAATCTTGATCCTTTTTTTTATTATTTTAAAAAATGGTTAAAGTACACAGCTAAAAAAAATTGATATCCAGTATCAATGTAAAAAAAAAAAAATTTTTTTTTGAGAAAATTTTTTATAAAAGTTTAAAATAAAAAGGAAATTGATAATATTTATATATTTTTTTTCTCTCTCTCTATAAACAATAATAATAATTAAGTATGACAAAAAAGTATAATAATATAAAATTATATAATATAATATAATATAATACAATATAGTATAATATAATATTAAATAATTTTATTATTTATTATTTATTATTTAATATTATTCATTGTTTATTTATTTACTTATTTATTTATTTATTTATTTATTTATTTATTTATTTATTTATTTACTTATTTATTTATTTATTTATTTATTTATTTATTTATTTATTAAATTTTGCTTTTAGTTATATTAATTTTACCTATTTTACCTAAAATATACCATAAAATACATAAAATAAAAAAAAATTATTATTACTTTTGAATAATAAAAATAAATAAATAAATAAATAAATAATTTAATTATATCAAAAAAAAAGAAAAATATAGGGTATATTCTAATATATTACAATATAAATTAATATATATAATTATAAAACATGATAGAATCAATAGATTGCATAATTAAAATATATTAAAATAAATAAATAGAATAAATTAATATTATAATAGAGTTAAGTTTATATTAATATATAAATAATAATTCAAAATGAATGGTGCTATATATAAAGAACAATAGACCAACTAATTAAATTTAATTAATTATATATTATAATGTATTATATTATATTATTAATATATAATTTATTATATATTACTTTAAATAGCTTTATATTATAATATATTAATTTTAGTTATTCAATATATTCTTAATATATTAAAAAGTTACATATTTGATATTATTTAAGGTGAAAAAAAAATAAAAAAAAATTTTTTTTTTAAACATTTATATTAATTATTTAATCATTTTTAACTTGATTGGTAAAATAACTTTAAAAAAGTTTTGACTAATAATGGCTAATGATGAACGGGAGATACTCAATTATTAAAATTTATGGTTACACGAAACAGACACTTGAATAAAAAAAAAAAAAAAAGAAAAGAAAAAAGAAAGAGAAAAAAGAGAAAAACAATATAAAATATAAAATATAAAAAAATAAAATAAAAAATATAATATAAAATTAAGAAAAGAAAAAAAAATATATTATTATTATTATTATTATTAAAATACTAAAAATAAAAATAAAAATAAATAATATATTATTATATCACTATATATATTAATAAATAAAAAGGTTTTAATTCAAAATTGAATTAAATATAAATATTTCATTATTGGTGTAATTTTTATTATTATTGATTATTATAAAAAAAGTAAAACCATTAATTAATATTATTATTATTATTATTATTATTATTATTATTATTATTATTATTATTATTATTATATATAAAATAAAAAATAAAAAAAAAATGATGTTCCATTTCCTAAATAGAAATAAACTTTATTAATTATAATTTTTTATCAAGAATGATACATTTACTTAATATTATATTAATATTGAACTATATAATATATAATATATTAAATAAATAATATATTAAATATATAATATATTTAATATAGAAATGTATATATACATAGATATATTTATAGACATTATATATTATATACATAGTATATAGAAATGTATATATAATATTAACATAAATATGTTTTTTAACTTTTATAAATAAAATACTTTGAAAATAAAAAATAAAAAAAAAACATAAATTTATGTTAATAATATATAATAATATATAATAATAGTATCAATTTCTATTATATTTTAATATATATAATAATTCTAATTTATGATATTAAAAAATAAAGGGAAAATAAAAATGCAATAATAAATAAATAAATAAATAAATAAATAATAAATAAATATATAATAAATAAATAAATAAATAAATAATAAATAAATAAATAAATAAATAAATAAATAAATAGATGAGTAAAAATTTTAAATAAATAATAAATAAATAAATAATAAATAAATATATAATAAATAAATAAATAAATAAATAAATAATAAATAAATAAATAATAAATAAATATATAATAAATAAATAAATAAATAAATAATAAATAAATAAATAAATAAATAAATAAATAGATGAGTAAAAATTTTAAATAAATAATAAATAAATATATAATAAATAAATAAATAAATAAATATATAATAAATAAATAAATAAATAAATAAATAAATAAATAAATAATAAATAAATAAATAAATAAATAAATAAATAAATAAATAAATAAAAAACTTTTGATAAAAAAAAGAAAAGAAAAAAGAAAAGAAGAAAAAAAAATTTTTTTTTTGCAAATAATTTATGGTAGGATGATTTGAATAAAAATAAATTAAATTGTTTTAAATCTTAAATTAAATTAAAAAAGGAAAAAAAGTAAAAAAAAAAAAATTCTCAAAATTTTTTTTTTGTTTTAAATTTCTTCTTTTTTTTTTTCAGTGTTTGTTTGTTTGTTTGTTTTTTATTTTAAAGAAAAAGCAATAAAAAAAGATAATTAAAAATCAAAGCACAAAAAAAATGAAGAAGAAGAGGATGAAATTATTTTTTTATTATTTTATTTTATTATATTTTATTTTAAAGAATAAAGAAAGAGAAAAAAAGTTTTAGTTCATTAATTAAATAATTAATAATTAAATAATTATAAATAATTATAAACGGTTATTTTATATAATTATTATTTATTATATATTTATTAAGATTTTTTAGGTCATTTTTACATTCCTTATTTTTTTATTTTTATTTTTATTTTTATTTTTATTTTTATTTTTCTCTATTTTCTCTATTTTATTATTATTTTCTTTTTATCCCTTGAATTTTTTATTCATTCCTTATTTCTAACGAATAAAAAAAAAATATTTATTTCTATTCTATAAATGAAAAGGAACCACAATAAAAATAGAAATTGAAATATAAAAAAAAGTTTTTTTTTTTTATTTTGCTAAAACCTTTTCTTCTTTTCTTTTTTTTTTAATTATTTTTTATTTTTTTTTTAATTAAATTTCACATGATTAATAAACCAAAAAAAGAAATTTAAAAATTTTAAAAATTTGAAACTCTGAAACTTTTGAAATTGAAACATTGAGATGTTTTAAAAAATGTTTATATTAAATTATAATAATTAATAAATAATAAATAATAAATTAGGAATAATAATAAATTAGGAATAATAATAATTAGGAATAATAATAATAATAAAAAGCATGAAATAATAAAATGAAAAATAATAATAATAAAAAAGAGAAGAAGAATACTAAAAAAAAAATAATAATTAAAATTAAATAAAAAATAATTAAAATTAAATATTAAATAAAATTATTTATTTTTAGTAAAAATAAAAATTAAAATAATAAAAATTGTTTTAAAAGTTAAAAGATAAAAGTGAACATCAATTTCAAATTTCAAATATTAAAAAAAAAACGGAAAATAAAAATATAATAAAAATATTAATAAAGAAAAAAACAGAAAATAAATTTTATATTTTATTTTATTATATTATATTATATTTTATTATATGATGAAAAAAAAAGGAATATAAAAAAAATTCTTTTTCCTAAAAAAAAAACCTTTATGCTTTTTAGAAACTTTAATAAAAATATATATTTAACATAGTTATTTATTTATTTTATAATTAATAATTTATTTATAATATCTATTTATTTATTTAAATTATTATATATTTATTCATTTAATTATTTTACTTTATTTAATATTTAATTTAATTTAATTTTAATTTAATTTTAATTTAATTTTAATTAATTTTGTGTTTCTTTTTTATTTTTTTTTTTTAAGTTTTGTTTTGTTAAAAAAAAAATTTTTTTTTAGAATTATTAATTAAACTATAAATAAACTATTATTAATGATAATTATTAATAATAATACTATGTTATCTACTTATTTATATTTATTAAAATACTATTTATTTATTTATTTATTTATTTATTTATTTATTTATTTATTTATTTATTTATTTATTTATTTATTTATTTATTTATTTATTTATTTATTTATTTATTTATTTATTTATTTATTTAGTTATTTATTTATTTATTTATTTATTTATTTATTTATTTATTTATTTATTTATTTATTTATTTATTTATTTATTTATTTAGTTATTTATTTATTTATTTATTTATTTATTTATTTAGTTAATTAGTTAGTTAGTTATTTATTTATTTATTTATTTATTTATTTAATATTTATTTTATTTATTTATTTATTTATCTATTTATTTATTTATTTATTTATTTTTTAGTATATTCTATTAAATACACAAATTATTTTTTACTTTTTTTTTTTAACTTTTTGTACTTTTTTATTTTTGTAATTTAATAATCTTTTGTATTTTTTTTTATTTATTTATTTTTTATTTACTAATAGAAAAAGAAAATAAAAAAAAATTATACAAAAAAATGGTGTACAAAATAAACAGAAAAAATAAATAAGAATTAAGAATTTAAATCTCCAACTTTTTAATAAATAATAATAAAACAAAAAGTGGATTACTAAAACCCATCTAAATAAATAAATACTAAAAGTTTATAAATATTATAAAATAAAAATAACGATTATAAAAAACAAAGAAAAATAAAAAATAAAACTAACTATACATTTATTTTTTTTTAAAATAATTAAATATTATAAATATGTTTATTATTTTATTTATTTATATATATATTACAAGCTATTATAGATTAGTTATATCCGATAGATTAGTTATATCCGTTTAACCAAAAATTATCAAATTCTCATTACTTTATAAAACATTAAAATAATAATTAAAATAATAATTAATTAATTAATTAATTAATTAATTAATCATTAAATTTTTTTTATTTACTCATACATATGAAACAAAATAACTTTTTTATCATTATTATTAATTATCATTATTATTATTATTATTATTATTATTATTGTTACTTAAATTATTATTATTTTACTTATTATTATTTTACTTATTATGATTAATTATTATTATCTATTATTCTATTTCTATTTATTAATACATTGATAAAAAGAGGAAAAAAAAAAACTGAACAAAACAGAACAAAATAAAATAAAATAAAATAAAATAAAATTATATATAAATAATAATGATGAAATAAATACAGAAATACAGAAATTATAACTATTTATTTATTTATTTTTTAATTAATTAATTAAAAAAAAAAAAAATAGTACAAATTATAAAAAATATAAAAATAAAAAAAATAATAACCATTAATAATTAATAATTAATAATTAAAATAATTTTTTATTAATTAAGATTTTCTGGTTTTTTGTTGTTTTTTTTTTTTTTGTTTGTTTGAATATGAAATAAAGTTTGTTTCTTTTTTTTTTAGTTTTTATAGATGTAATATTTGTAAAATTTTGGAATAAACTTTTTTTTTTTTTTTGTATTCTAATAATTTAAGTAATTTTTTTTCTATTTTCTATTATTTCTTTTTTTTTTTATCAAACTTTTTTTTTTTTTATTTTATTTCCTATTATTGTTATTAGTATTATCATATTTCTTTTTGTTCCAATTTTATAAAAACTAAATTTATTATAAAATAGAATTTCATAAATACTTTATTAGGTAATAATTAAAAAAGACAAAAAAAAAAAAAAAAAGACAAAAAATATAATAATTTAATGATAATCATTTTCTTATTACTATTATTATTTTTTATGAAATTAAGTTATGTTAATTCTAACAATAATTTTTATTAATGAATATATTCTTTAATTATTTTATTCTAAAAAAAAAATGCATATATACATATACATATACATATAAATATAATATTTATTGAATCAATATTATATTATTGATCTTCAATAAACATAATTTTTATTTTTATTTATTATTTATTTTATTTTTATTAATTTTTTTTTTATTTTCCAATTTTATATTAAAAAAAATAAAATGTACCATGAAAATAAAATTATTCCTATTAAATTTCTAATTTTTCCTTTTCATAATTAAAAATGTATCATCTTATAAAATAAAAAAAAATGTAAAATGTATCATAATAAATTTATTACACTTAAATTATTACATTATTTAAATTATTTATTTAAACTATAATAGAATAAATTAATTAATTATTATTTTATTTCTCATTTTATAATAATTTCTATTTCCTTATTTCTTATTATCTATAATTAATTAATGATTTAAAAGGAAATTTTTAATTTATTTAATTAAAATTTCCTTTTTTAGTTCTTTTGTTTTTTTACTTTTTACTTTTTTTTACTTTTTACTTTTTATTTTATTCCTTATTTAAAATAGTTTTTTCCATAATTACTTAATATTACTTATTATTATTATGATTTATTACTTATTATTATATTAATTTTTTTAATTACTTTTTTTGTTATAACAATAGTCTTTAAATTAAACCTTGTAAAATAATTAAAAAAAAAAAACTTTTTCTGTTATATTAAAATTAAAATATGTCATAGTTAAACAAATAAAAATAAAATGATAAAACTTTTTTAATTAAATGAAAGTATTACTAATCAAAAGTATAAAAAATTGTTATTAAATAAATAAAAGAATTTAATTAATATAAATGATTCAAGTAATGATTTAAGTAATGAATAAATAAATTTTTAATAATTAAAATAAAAAAAAGTGATTATTATAAAGAATTATAAAGAAAATGTTTCTCTTTTTTTTATTATTATTATTATTGTTATTATTATTATTCAATATTTTAACCATCGTTGTTAAAGAATAAAAAATAAGAATATGTTTGTTTATTTATGTTTTTTTTTATCATATATTATTAATACTAATATTAAAAAAAAATAACTCTTCTTCAGATTATTTATTTAATTATTTAATTTTTTAATTATTCTATTTTTATAGTTTATTTCTTATTTTATAGATTAATTAATAAAATAATTAAAATATATATATATATGTATTTTTGTTATAACTTTTTATATTATATTACTTTAATAATTAATAATTAATAATTAATAAATTTCTTTTTCCCTTTTCTTCATTATTATTATTATTATTATTATTATTATTTTTTTTCTTTTTATTTAAAAAAAAAATATTATGATATTGTAAGACTTAAAAAAAATTTTTTTTGATTAATTAGAAATAGAATAAACTGAAAAGAAAAAAAAAAAACAATCCTTTTTTTTTTTAATAACTCTTTTATTTATTCTTTTCTTTTTCATAATATTATATTATACAATGACTTTATATATAAATATCAAGTATAAATATAAAATAATATTCATATTTATATTTATATTTAAAATTTATATTTATATTTAAAATTTATATTTATAATTAAAATTTATATTTATATTTAAAATTTATATTTATATTATATATTATTTAATTATTATTATTATTATTATTATTATATTAAATAATATCAATATTTTTTTTTGTATATATATTTATATTTCTATATATTTATACTTAATGTATATTTATGTTATATACACTTGTATTTGTTATATACACTTGTATATACATTTGTATATACACTTTATACTTTTATTTTATTCGTCTCAAAATTATTTAATACAAAATAAGTTACATTTCTTTATTAAATTATTAAATGATTATTTTATATATAAATATTATTTTAAAAACATCATGATTACTAAAAAATTAAAAACAGTATATTATTAATACATTATTATTTTATATATATTCATATATATTTATATATATATATAATTATTCATTTATTTATTTTAAAAAAAAAAGGATACAAATTAACCATTTGTAGTATTTTTAATTATTTTTTTTTTTTTTTTTTTTTGAATTTTTTTTTTAAATGTTCATTTCATAAATAAATTAATAAATAAACTTTATTTAATAATAAATTGACCCATTTACATTTACTCTAATATTAATTAATTAATTAAAAAAACATTTAAAACATTAAGCAATGATTAATTAAGAAATACTTAATATTACACAAAAATTAATATTAAAAAAGAAAGAAAGAAAAAAAAGAAAAAATTTTGAATAATAATAATGAATAATAATAATAAAATCACATGATAAAATGAATAATAAAGCTTTATATATAATAAAATAATAAAAAAATGAGTAATGAGTAAATTAAAAAAAAAGGAAAACGATGAAAACAATGAAACTTTTTATATAAAATGATATGATTTATATAATAATAATAATAAAAGAATAAAAGAATATTAATTATCCATTCTCTACAATAATAATATTAAAATTTATTATTATTATTATTATTATTATTATTTAAATAATAACTTATATTTTATCTAAAAAAAAAAAATGACATGATAAATTATATGAAACAACATGATTATAAACAAATAAATAATTGAAATAATGAAAATCATTTCATTTTTAATATTTAATAATAAAAAGAAATAAACAAAATTAATTTTTATTCATTTATTATTAAATATGTTTATCTATTATTATTATCTATTATTATTATTCATTTATTATTCAATATTATTATTCATTATTATGAATTATTTATTATTCCTTTTTGAATATTGAATTATTCCTTTTTGACTATGCTATTGTTGTTTTTATTTAATTATTTTGAGAGACATTTTATATATATACATATATACATATATATAAATGATTCATCATAATAATAATTATTAAATAATACCTAAATCAACATTATAATAATATTATGTATCAATAATATTCAATAATAAATTAATATTCAATATTAAATTAATATTCCCATTATAATTAAATAATAATAATAATAATAATAATAATAATTATATGTGAATTACATTTGTTGTATAAAAGTAGTTGTATTATGTCATTATGTCCAAAATAAAATAAAATAATATAATAGATTAGTTAAAATTTTTTATTTAATTTATAAAACTTTTTATAAATCTTTATTAATTAATAACTTTTTTTCTTTTTTTAATAAAGATAAAAATAAAAACTAATTAAAAATAAAAATAAAAAAAAAATAAAACTTTTATTATAACGTTATTAACAACAATAATAATTAATAATAATAAATATTTATTATTAATTAAAATTAACCCAAAAAAGAAAAATGGTAAAAGAAAAATGGTAAAAGAAAAAAAAAGATATATTTAACTAGAAAAAGTAACACAAAAAATTATCCCAAATAAGAAAATATATATATATGCATTTATATATATTTATATATTTATATATTTATATATTTATATATTTACATACTTATATATAGGTTTGGTATATATACAAAATATATATTAAATGTTAATGCTTTTCTCCATAAAAAAATATTATACATTTATATAATGATAATAATAATAAATTGTATAACACATTCAAGTAATATAAAAATAGAAAAACTAAAAACTATTGATATACAAAATGATTATTAAATATACAATATAATACAACATAAAAAAAATCACTTTGTATATCATAAATAATCATAATAATAATAATAGTAATTAAAAAATAAATATATAATATATAAAAATTACTGTGTTTTGTTATCCATATTAAAATATTTAATAGTTATAATAATAGTAATAATATAATTATACATTTTCATGTTAATTAATTGTTATTAAACAAACTAGTTATCAATATCATTTTTTTATTATTAATTATTAACACTATAATATTTTTTTAATAAAATGACTCTTTTATTCTCTCTTTTTTTTTTTTTTTTTTTTATTAATCAATTCTAAATCAATATCATCATGCTAAAAAATGTGTCCTCGTAATTCGTTAAAAAAAGACTAATGTTCTAATATTAACTATTAAATATAATAATAATTATATTGATATAATTTTCACCTAATAATATAGAAATTAATCTTATAATAATAATAATAAATAAATAAATATATAATATATAAAAATTAGAGTGTTTTGTTATCCATATTAAAATATTTAATAATTATAATAATAGTAATAACTATAATGATAAATAATGATATGGTTTGTTATGATAATCAAAAATAATAATAATACATTTTTATGTTAATTAATCCTTATTAAATACAAACGAGTTATCAATATCAATATTTTTTTTATTATTAATTATTAACACTACCATATTTTTTTTGTTTTTGTTTTAATAAAATGACTCTTTTTTCTCTTTTTTTTTTTTTTTTTTTTTTTTTTTATTAATCAATTCTAAATCAATATCATCATGCTAAATAATGTGTCCTCGTAATTCGTTAAAAAAAAGACTAATGTTTTAATATTAAACTATTAAATATAATTATATTGATATAATTTTTCACCTAATAATATATAGAAATTAACCTAATAATAATAATTATAATCATAATAATAATAATAAAAAATAAATATATAATAAACAAAAGTTAGTATGTTTTGTTATTCATATTAAAATATTTAATAATTATAATAATAGTAATAACAATAATAATAAATAATGCTATGGTTTGTTATGATTATCAAAAAATAATAATAATACATTTTTATGTTAATTAATTCTTATTAAATACAAACTAGTTATCAATATCAATATTTTTTTATTATTAATTATTACTACTACAATATTTTTTTAATAAAATGAGTCTTATTTTCCCTTTATTTGTTTTGTTTTGTTTTATTTTTTTTTTTTTTTTTAATTCTATTCTAAATCGAATCATCATGCTAGAAAATGTGTCTTCGTAATTCGTTAAAAAAAGACTAATGTTCTAATATTAACTATTAAATATAATAAAAAATAATATTGATATAATTTTTCATCTAATAATATTGAAATTAACCTAATAATAATAATAATAGTAATTAAAAATATACAATATATAAAAGCTAGTGTGTTTTGTTATCCATATTGAAATATTTAATAATATTTAATTATTATAATAATATTAATAATTATAAATAATGATATGATGATATGGTTTGTTATGATGATCAAAAAATAATAATAATACATTTTTATATTAATTAATCCTTATTAATATAAAAATAAACTTTTTTTTTTTTAAGATTTATTATTATTATTATATAATTTGAATTATAATGAATCATTATATTATAGAAGTATTCTTAGAAAGAAATAATTTAAAGTAAAATATATATATATTTATAATAAAATTAAAATAAAAATACCAAATAATAAAGATATAAAAGATAAAGTGATAAACATTTGATTTTATTTGTTACAAAAACTATAATTATGAATAGTTTTTTTAATAATATAATAATATAATTAATAATTAAATACTAAATGAAAAAAAATTTAATAATTCTTTTTTTACATACTAATCTCTTATTTTCTTATACTATTTTATTAATTCATTAATTCATTAGTTATTAATAAATGAATAACTAATAAATGAATTATAAATATTTAAAATAAAAATATTATTTCTTTTATTACTTTCTATTCTCCATTTAATAAAATAAAACTCAAGTATAATTAAAAAAGAGAATTTTTTTTTATTTTTTTTTTTATTTTATCTTTTAATTTTATTTTTATCTTTAATTTATATAAAGAATTAATCCTTTATTATATATTATATTTAATTTTTACCCAGTTTTTTTAATGGTTTCACTTGGTTAGGTTTACCAAATTTTTCATATATAATCTTTGCCACCAAAAATAAAATTAAAATAAAAATAAAATTTTTTTTGTGGTTAAAATAAAGGAGAAAAAATAAAAATCTTTGCTTAATAACTATAGATAAAAAAAATTTTAAATAATAATATATTAAAGTTATAAAATTTTCTTTTTTCTTTTTTTTTTTTATTTTATTTTATTGGCTAATATTCTACTTCATTTAATTAAAAAAATATTAAAATTAAATATAATATTTATATGTACATTAATGTATAATGTATACATTAAATTAAATTAAATTAAATTAAATTAAATTAAAATTTAATCAAAGGAAAAGCCAATCTTCAGGCATCAAAAATCAAAAATCACAAACTTTTTTTTATTTAAGAATACAAAATATACAAAAAAAATTTTTTAAGAAAAATAATATATTGTAATTATATTGTATTATATTGTATTATATTAAATAATAAATAATTAATAAATAAATAATTAAATCATTAATGATATAATAAATATTTAATCAAATTAGAATCATTATTTATTATTAAATAAATATAAAAAAATATAAAAAAAAACCTTTTTAGAAAATAAAAAAATAATAAAATAAAATAATAATAAAATATAAAAATATAATAAAATAAAAATTATAATAATTATAGTTATTATTAATTATTATAAAATAATATAATAATAAAATAATAATAATTATAAATACAAAAAGACAAGGAATATTTTATTTATATTCTTTTGATATTTTGTTATATTATTATTTAATATTAAAAACAATTAAATAATAAATAACTATTTAACTATTTATGTTATTTAATATTTAATATTTGTTAATATTGAAGATTTTAATCTTATCTTACATTATTGTTAGTATAATTAGGAATATTTATTTAAATATTAATTATTCATTCATTTAATTTCAATGATTCGTTAATAGGTTAGATTATCAGTAGATTAAAAAAAAAAAAAAGCAAAAGCCAAAAAAAAAAAAAAAAAAAAAAAAGCAGCTCAATAAGAAAAATAAAAAAAATTTTTTTTATATATTTTTTATTATAAATTTTATATTTTTTATTATATTTATAAATATATTACAATATATTGATTTTAATTGATTAATTAATAAATTAATATATCAAATCTTTTATTCATATATTTTATGATATTTATGTAAAATAAAAATTTTAAAATGACAATAAAAATAAAATGAAATATATAATAATAATTAAAAAAAGAAAAAAGAAAAAAGAAAATTTATTATATTTAATTATATTATAATTATATTATATTATATATTATATAAAATTATATTGATTTGCAAAAAATAAAATAAAATAAAAAAAAAGAATAAAAAATTATATTAATTATTAATTATTATTAATTATTATTAATTATTATGAAATTATTATGTAATTATTATGAAAGAAAAAAAAAAAGCATAAAGATTTATTTATTTTATAATTATTCATTCATTTATTTAATAATATTGCTGTATATTAAAATAATTTAATCTATATTGATTAAATTAGCATTTTTTATTTATTAATTAATTATTATTCATTTATTTCATTAAAAATTTATTAATATTCATTTACTTTAAAAACCTTTTTTTTATAATATTTTATTTAATATTTAATAAAAATTTATCATTTTTTTATTTATTATTTTTTTCCATTTTTCCATTTTTCCATTTTTCTTTTTTTTTTTTTTTTTTTTTTTTTTTTAAAAAAAATTTAATAAAAAAATAAAACAAAAAAAAAAAAAAAAACCTCTATTTGAACAAAAAAAAAAGTAGAGAGTAAAAAAAAAAAAAAGAAAAAAGAAAAACAAAAGGGAACTATATTTTTAAAGAAAAGGGTAAAAAAAAATAAATAAATAAATAAAAAAAACAGAATTTCCAATAAATAGTTAAATACACATAAAAAAAAACAATAATAATAATTATTTTTTTTAAAGTGAAATAATAATTTAAGCTAAATATATTTTTTTTTCTGTATGTATTAAAATAAATAAATAAACTTTTTTTTTTTCTTATTAAAAATAAAAGAAAAAAAAAAGAAATTTTAGATTAAATTTCTATTAAATTAATACTTAATAATATTGTTATATTATTTTTAATTACTAAAAATTCTCATAAATATAATTAAATTAACCTATATTATATTATATTATTTATTATTTATATATTTTTTATTTATATCATATTATTTATTTACCTTTCATCCATAAATTATAATTGACATTATTTACACCTATCTATCTAATATTACCTTATAAACCATCAATAATATCATAAATAATATTATAATATAATAATAATAATACTAATATATCAATACTATACACTCAAAAAACTAAAAAAAAAAAAAAATCAACATTTTAATTAACCCCGCTAATTAATTTTATTTATTTGAAATTTAATAATTATAAAATTTTTGGATTAAATAAGAAATTGAAAAATAAGGAATAAGAAGAAGAAGAAAAAAAAACAACATACACATATTTTAAGAAATTATAGAAATTATAATAATACAATTATCAATTTCGTTATAGTATAATCAAAAAAGAAAAAAAAAGAAAAGAAAAATAGAATTTTTTTTTTAATTTACTGTAACGAATTTTAAATCAATACTTTTTTTTTTAGTTTTATATACATCAAAAATTATTTAATATTTTTAAAGAAAATTAAACCTTCTTTAAACTAAATTTAATAATTTTCGATAAAATTATTTGTTTAACTAATTGAATTGAACAATTTATCATATAATATATACCAAATTAAATAAATAAAAAATGTCAATTCTGTAGTAAACAAAACAATAATAAATATAAATAATTAAGTAATAAACAATAATCATACTAAAATAAATACCAAATAAAAAGCTAAAAATACAAAAGAAACAAAAAAAATTAATTTAAAGAAAACAACAAATACCTTTTGTATTGTACAATAATTTTATAATTTAATTTCTCAAATCAATTTAAAAAAATTAATTAATTAATTAATTAATTAATTAATTAATTAATAGTAATAAATATTCAATTTTCACATTTTTTTTTTTTTGCCTACACATTAAGATATCAAAACATCAAACAAAAAAAAAAAGATCATATTCCTTTTTTTTTTACTTCTTTATATAACTTTTTTTATAAATATTATTCATTATTAAAGTAGTTAACCAATATAAATAATAAATAAAAGATTCTTTTAAAATTATTTAATAGCACAAAAAAAAAGCAAACAAACTTTAATACTTATTTGAATACAATATACCTATTAGTATATAACAAATTAAAGAAATCAAATAAAAATATATATTAGAAAAGAAAAATTGGTAGTAAAATTAGACATTATTATGTTTTTTTTAAAAAGAAATATATCAATAATATCATAATCTTTTCAGTAAATTTAATTGCTAATATATATTTGGAGAAAAAAATTAATTAAGGAAAAAGAGAAAAAAAGAAAAACAATTTTTTTAACAACTTTTTTGTCTATCTCAGAGGAAAAAAAAAATTTTTTTTATATTATAAATATAAAATACCTTCAAAATATTTCAATTTTATAAAAAAAAAAAAAATAATAAGAAAAAATCATATCATTTATAAAAGATATTATAAAAATTTTTTTCAAAATAATTAATATAAATATTACATAAATCATAATATAAATAATTCTTTTTTTATCTTATAATATATCATCATAATATAATATAATATAATATAATATAATATAATATATAAACATGTATCATATATCACTATCAAATAATTTTATATCAGAGATATTATATCTTTGGGTATATCGTTTAATTTATTTAATAAAAAGTAAAGATTTTACAGAAATAAAATTTCATTTAGGTAAAAAAGAATCATCAAAGAAAACAGGAAAAGATTTACATAATGCATGGAAAGAAGAAGTAGAAAAACATCAAAAAGATCCATCCATAGCAAAAGCTTTAATGAGAGCCTATGGTAAAGGTTTTGGTTTATTAGCAATATGGGAAATATTATGGATATTTTTTGCATGGACTGGATTTTATTGGTTAGTTAAACAAAGTATACGTTATATTGAACATCATAAAAAAGGTAAAGATGATGAAATAAAAGGTTATGTTATATCCGTTGCATTTCTTTTAACCTTTATTTTCTCAACCATATGTCATAATCAACTTCATTTTCAATCCACAAAAATTGGTATAAGGGTAAAAATTAAAATAAAATAAAATAAATAAATAAATAAAATAAATAATTAATGAAAGAAAGAATGAATCAATGAATAATATAATTATATATAATTTAAAAAAAAATAACTTAAAATATATATATATACTAATATATAATAATTTTAAATTTATATATATTTATTTATTTATTAATATATATTTATTCTATAATATTTAATATAAAATAATTTTTTTTAATAATTTATTATTTTATATTTTTTTTTATAATTGTATTATATTATATTATACTATATTATATTATTCTATATTATTATATATATTACTCTTTTTATATTATATTATATTATATTATTATATCATTTTACTATTTTTTATATTATTATAGGTAAGGTCTGGTTTAATGGTTTTAATTTATAGAAAATTATTAACTCTTAGTGCATTAACCAATGGAATGGGAAATATTGTTAATTTAATTTCAAATGATTGTAATAGAATAGCAGAAGTATGTGTTAATCTTCATTATTGTTGGTCATCCTTATTAGAAGCTATTCTTATATGTATATTAGCTTATATAGAAATTGGAAAATCAGCCTTTCCAGCTATTGCACTTATAATAGTAATATTTATACCATTACAAATATATTTTGCTATACGTACCTCATCATTAGCTTATGAATCTACAAAAAATATTAAAGATAGAGTACGTTTAATGTCTGAAATTTTAACCGTCATTAAATTAATAAAATTTTATGCCTGGGAACGTTTTTTTGAAGATAATGTTAATAAAGTTAGAGAAAAAGAAGTTCGAAAATTCAAACAAATTATTTTCAGTCGTTGTAAATCATTAATCGTGGTTTTTGTTGCCCCTATGATATCTACCCTTTTTTCATTAGTATGTTATTATGTTATTAGAGATAAAGCTATGTCACCAGCCATTACTTTTACTATTCTTTCTATTTTCAATAGTTTACGTTATCCACTTTCTATGTTACCTACAGCTATTCGTAGTATTGGTGATGCTCTTATTTCCATCAAAAAAATTGATAATTTCTTTGTTCTCCCAGAAACCTATAATAATGGTATTGAAAATTATGAAATATTGGATGGGGATAAACAAGATGTTGCTATATTTATGAAAGATGCTAAATTTAGTTATGATAATGAATTACCTTTAAAATTAGGTTATCTTAATATGATGATACGTAAGGGGGATAGAATTGCGGTAGTAGGAGAAATTGCTACCTGTGTAAATCTAATGGATGCCTTATTAGGACAACTTATATTACAATCAGGTACCGCTTATTTAAATGGTAAATTAGGATTTATTGCTCAACAACCTTGGATTATCAAAGGATCCCTTTGTGATAATATTATTTTAGGAGCCCCCTATGATGAAATATTATATAATCAAGTATTAACATTAACTTTTATTAATTATGATGTTGCACGTATGGATCCAAAAGATCTTAATGATATATCAGATGAAACTCTTAATCTTTCAGATAATTTTAAACAAAGAGTATGTATTGCTCGTTGTCTTTACAGTCAACCCGATATTGTTATTTTAGATGATCCTTTCCTTAGTTTTGAAAATCCAATTGAAGGACTTCTTTATAAGAATTGTATTGAAGGTTTCTTAAAAGATAAAACCGTAATTATGTTTACTCATGATAAAAAATATTTAAAATTATTTGATGTTATTATGATTATGGATAATGGATCGATTATTGAATGTGATACGTATGATCAATTGAAAAAATTAAAAGTTATTCAACTTCAAAATGATATTTTAAATTTAGAAGAAGATAATACTGAACAACAACAACAAGATTTATCACTTTCTGAAATTGATTTACAATCTAATATTGAAATAGATAATGAATTAACTGTAAGTCATCTTCAAATGTTAAAAGATAAAGAATATAATGAACAAACCAAATCCAAAGCTATAGAAAATAATCACACTTTTATTAATGGTTCCCATCGTCCAAAATCTATTCATCAAGATACTGTCTATAAAACCATTGAACAAAATCAAATGACTATTCATACGGTAAATAGTGTGACGATGGATGTTTATAATTCTTCTGAAGAAAATATACCATTAAAATTAAAATATTTAGAAGCTTATAAAAATTATATTAAAACAACACCTGGTTCTCTTCTTACTCAATTAGTTATTGTTGTATTCTTTTTAGTACATGCTATTCGTTTTGTTAGTGATTGTTATTTAAAATATTTTATTGATGAAAAATATTCCAAAGAAAATATTTTAATTTATGCTATTTTTGCTGCCGCATTAATTGCAGGTGTTTTCTTAAGAGGTTTATTCTTTTGTAGAGTTATTTTAAAGAAAAGTGTTGCCTATCATAATGGTATTTTAAAGGTAAGAAAGAAAGAAAGAAAGAAAGAAAGTAAAAAAAAATAATTAATATTTTAGAATTATTTATATATATATATTATATATATATATTAATTTATTAATTTATTAATTGATTGACTTAATATATAATTTTTTTTTTTTAATTTATACTAACATTTTTTTTTTAATATATATTATCTATCTTTCTATTTTTCTATCTATATATTTATTTATCTATTTATTTTTATTTATTTTTATTTATATATAATAGGCAATTTTAAATGCTCCAATGATATTCTTTGCTAATACACCATTAAGTACAATTTTAACAGCATTTGCAAAACATTTATTCTTAGTAGATGAATATTTACCAGAATCATTACTTCAATTCTTATACTATTGTCCATTAATTGTTGGTTCCATTGTTATAGTATGTTTATTTGTTCCTTATTTCTTTGTAACTTTACCAATATATGTTCTTCTTATTTTTCTTATATTGAAATATTCTAAATCAGTAGAACATCGTCTTCAGATTCAAGAAGGTCAATCAAAAACAGAAATATTTTGTCATTTAACTACAACATTAGATGGTCTTCGTTACATCAAAATTTATCAATATCATAAAGAATTTGAAAAAGATTATAAATATTATATAGATATTAATCATAAATATTTCATCTCTCTTGCTTCAGTACAAACTTGGAAATCATTTAATATTGATCTTGTATCTTCCATATTTATCTTTTTAACGGCACTTTTCATTGTTATTTTCAAGAAAACTAATTTCCTTTTCAGTAAATCAATGACACCAGCTATTGCTGGTCTTAGTTTAACGAATGCCGTTTCCATTATTCTTTATTTACCATGGCTTTTCCGTACAATCTATGATGTTCATAATGGTATGACAAGTTGTGCAACCCTTCAAAATTATACAAAATGTATACCAAAGGAAGAAGAACCAAATAAAGAATTTACTAAAGTACCTAAAGGTTGGCCAACAAAGGGTAAAATTAAATTTGAAAATGTTGAAATTCGTTACTATCGTCATACTTTGGCTGTACTTAAATCTATATCTTTTACCATTTATCCTAAAGAAACTATTGGTATTATTGGTTCCAGTGGTAGTGGTAAAACCTCATTAATGATGGGATTATTAAGAATGTTAGATCTTTATGAAGGAAGTATTAAAGTTGATAATATAGATATAAAGGATATACCTTTAGAAACTTTAAGAAGTAATATAGGTATAATTCCACAAGAACCTGTATTATTTGCAGGTACAGTACGTTCTAATTTAGATCCATTTAATGAACATCCTGATAATGAAATATGGGATGCTTTAAGAAAAGTTTCCCTTTATGATGATATACAAATGTTACCACAAAAATTAGAAACTACTATTATTGATAATGGTAGAAACTTTTCATTACTTCAATGTATGTTATTTATGATTGCAAGAATTGTTGTATTAGATAATAGAATTGTTATCTATGATGAATCTGTAGTACCATTAGATGAAATGGCAGAACGTAAAATTGAACAAATTATTCATACGGTATTTAAAAATAAAACACTTTTAATTATTTCTAATAAATTTAGACATGCTGTTAAAGCAGATCGTGTTATGGTTATGGAAAGTGGTAAAGTCGTTGAATTTGATACACCCCAAAATTTATATATGACACCAAATAGTTATCTTTATCGTTTATTTGATCAAGCAAATGATCCAGAAGTTTTAGAATTTAAAGAAGAAATGAAAGATTATGTTTTACCTATAGAATATCAATTAGAAATGGATGAAAAATATGGTACAATAAATTCTAGTAAAAATTTATTATCCTCTTCTGTACCCAATAGTTTATCTTCTTTTATGAATGCAACAATGCCTAAATCATTAGAAAATGTATTTACTAATCCAAATTCTTCCCCATTTAATAATGATACATCATCATCCACTCCATCATCACCATAAGAAAAAAAAAAAAAATAAAGAAAAAAAAAAAAAAAAAAAAAAAGGAAAAAGAAAAAAATATATATATAATTATAATTATAATTATAATTATAAAATGATAAATGATAAATGATAAATAATGATAAATAATGATATTTTTTTTTTTTTTAGTAATATATTAAATCATTTAAAAATCAAAAAAAAAAAAAAATTATTTTTTTATGGTGAATGAAAGATAAAAAGAAACCATAAAATACAAAATCCATAAAAAATCATACAAAAAGAGGAAAAAGGAGAAAAAAAAGAATAAGAAAAAAAGAAAGTTAAATTTAAAGAGAAAATGAAAATGAAAAGAAAAAAAAAAAGAAGAAAAATGAGGATAAATTTTGAGAAAATGAAAGTGAAGAAAAGAAAGAAAAAAAAAAAAAAAAAAAAAAAAAAAAAAAAGAGGACAAATTTAGAGAAAATGAAAGTGAAAAAAAAAAAAATAGAAAGCAAATTATAAAAAAAAAAAATAAGATTAATAATATTTATATAAATATATACATTTTTTTATATAGAAAAGAAGAAAAAAAGAAAAAAAAAAAAAAAAAAAGAAAGAAAGAAAGAAAGAAATGATATAAAGGGAATTTTTTTTTTATTTTATTATTATTTTAAGAAAAAATGTTAAAATGTTTATGTTTATTTTCTTTTTTTTTTTTTTTTTACTTCTTTTATTTTTTTTTATTTTATTTTAATTATATAAATATTTTTTTTTTATTTTATTTTTTTTTTTAAAAGATAAATTTCATTATTAAAGATTAGTAAATCCTTTTTTTTTTTTTTTTTTTTTTTAGATAGATAATATTTTTTATAGAAAATTAATTAGGTGGATATGATAAATGATACAAGTTGAATAAAAAAAAAATTTTTTTTTTTTGTTAAATTTAAATAAATAATTCATTTTTTAAAAAAAAAAATTAAATAAATAGTTAAAAAGTAAAAAAAAAAAAAAAAAAATTTTTTTTTTTTTTACTTTCTATTTTTATTTATTAAAAAAATAATAAATATTAAGTATTAAATAATTAATAAAAATAAAATTAAAAATTGATAAAAAAAAAAAAAATAACAATATATAAAAATAATAGTAAAATAATTTAATAAATTAAAAATAATAATTATTTATTTCACTTTATATAATGTAAAAAAAAAAATAATAATAGTAAAAAAAAAAAAAAGTTAAGTAAATAATTAAAAAGAAAAAAAAAGTAAATCAATAAGTAAAAA
>MCFG01000138.1:12500-149688 GCA_002104895.1 Anaeromyces robustus | reverse complement strand
TTATTCAATACTTACTAATGGATTACTTATATATTGGTCTAAACTATTTATTTTATAAAATTATAATAAATTAAATAAATAAATATTTATTAATATTAATAAATGTTGATATTGAATATATTATTTATTTTTAATTTACCTTTCTTCATATAATTCTTTCATTAATTGAAATGCTTCATTAGTTTCATTACTCCTATAATTATTTTAAAATTAAAAAATATATATACATATTATTTGATATTCAATCTAAAAGTAAAATATATATATATATATATAAAATGAAATACATTTCTATTTATATATATCTTACCAGATAAAACGACATGACAATTCAAATTCATTAATATAATTATAAACTATAATTGGTTCATTTGAAACCTTATCATTAACTTTAAATTATAATATATTAAAATAAATTAGTAATAATTTATATAATTCTTATAAGAAAAACTTTTTTTATCAAATATATATTCCATATTATTAAATATAAAAAAAACATATTTAATTAATATAAACCTATTTCTCTAAGTGATCCAAATGATGTAATTCTTTCTGAAATTCTATCATTTAATACAAAACTTCCTGAATGAGATGAATCATCATCATCTTCTTCTGATTCTTCACTTTCTTCTACTTCTTGCTTTTTATTGTGTTTCTTTTTATTATTAATATTTCCTGATGAATCATAGGAATCAACTGAAATTAATTTTTCATTATGATCATTTTCTGATGATACTTGTGATTCATTTTCTGAATCATTGGAACTGGTTATACCATGATCTCGATTATATCTATACTTTTCTTCAAGTCTTTTTGTTTTATATCTTTTATAAATTGCTTCAATATGTTTTTTATATTGATATATACTTAAAAGGAAACCTATAACAAATGAACATACTCCAATTATAGGTAATATAATACTGAAAAATGATTTTCCTTTACCAAAAAGTAAAGCAAATAAATCAACAATAGACATACCAAGAACCATGGTCCACATACCAGCTCTTAAATTATTAACATGTTTATGATAATATGGATGAGTAGTTAATAATTCATATGTTTCATATATTATATATAAAAACATAACTATAAATATAAAACATGCAAAATCTGCTTTATAAGCTCTAAGAATTACTGTTGCAAAACTCTAATATATATTTCATTAGAAATATTATTATTATATTTTTAATTTAAGTTGTTATGAATAACATTAAATATAAAATACCATATATATATATAAATATAAATATAAATAAATTATTATTTTTATTTTTTTTTTTAATCTATTATATTTATAAAAATAAACTATAATATTATGGATTATATATAATAATATATACCAAAATAAAAACGGCTATATTATATTTTAATTCCATAAAAGAATAAGTTTTACATAATGCATTTTTTTTATTGAATGGTGTCGGATTAATATAAATAAATGGAAACTATGAAATTAATATAGAAATAACCATAAAAAAGAAATATTAAATTAAAATTTATAAGTATATATAAGTATAATGCTTATAAGCTATATACATTTTTATTATCTTTTATTATTAAAAAATAAAAAGATACTTACAACAATAAATTGAAATAAAAGATAAAGGATAAATGATACAACATCTAACAAAACGCTTTAAAAAATTGTTATTTAATTTTAATATATAATATAAATAATATTTTTAATTATAAATTAATAAATGATGTTTTAATTATAAATTTTTAGTTTATTAATTTAATTAAAATAAATAATTATATAATAATATAATACAATAATTGTCTTCCTTCAAAAAATGAAACATCTGGATATGCTGCTAGTTTTCCTCCTTTTGGTACTAATGATCTAGCAAAAATTTGTGTACCTAAAAAATATATATACAAAAAAAAATTATTTTTAAGATTAATATGTTTACAATATATATTATATTTATATTTATATTTATATTTATATTTATATTTATATTTATATTTATATTTATATTTATATTTATATTTATATTTATATTTATATTTATATTTATATTTATATTTATATTTATATTTATATTTATATTTATATTTATATTTATATTTATATTTATATTTATATTTATATTTATATTTATATTTATATTTATATTTATATTTATATTTATATTTATATTTATATTTATATTTATATTTTATATTTTATATTTTATGTTTTATATTTTATATTTTATATTTTATATTTATATGTTTGATAATCTTACAAAGTGGGAAAGCAATTCTAATAAAATATTATTAATAATAATTAATGTTAAAAATATTAATAATATAAAAGTTTATTAAATAAGAATGAATATATATTCATTTATTATTAAGTTCTTTAACTTACGTATTAAATAAAATAATGAATATTCTTAAAACCTATTATATTAATGTATTAATTTAGATTTTAAATTGTAAATAGAATATTATTAATTATTATTGATATTCCAAATGAATTATTATTATTATTGATATTCCTAATGATTTTCAATTAAATTTTAAAATAACTTACTTTCGTAATTATATTTTCTTTAAATCTAATAATTTATATAATAATTAAATTAAAATTTTAGTTTTTTAGTATATATATAAAATATTTATTTATTTATTTATTTATTTATTTATTTATTTATTTATTTATTTATTTATTTATTTATTTATTGATTAATTTATCTATATATTTTTAATTAAATATTACTTCTCTGGATGAATCAATAAAACGCATAACACTTTATTATAAAATATTTATTACAATATATATATATATTTATATTTATTTATCTTATCAATGAAAAAATTTATTATAAATTTAATAATATTTTTAAAATTATATATATTATAAATATTTACAAAATATAGCTGCACCAATGAAATATATAGCATTTATTGAAATTTGCATTACATCTGTTGAATTGATTATAAAAAAATTATTTTTTAATATTTATTTATATTTCCTTCAATTTCAATATTATCATTATTATTATTATTAGCATTATTATTATTATATGTATATAAATATTAATTACTAAATATTGAATAATCAACATCTAATGCTAAAAATTTTAAGATATTTCTAATTTTATCATTCATAGTTATCACAGTTTCATCAAAAATGAGAAAATAACAGAGTTGTAAATCTACATATTTTTATTAAAAATATAAATTTAATACATAGTGATAATAGTAAAAAAGTGAATTATTATATTATTATAAATAACCTTCAATAAAATAAAGCAAACATGCGAAAATCGGATTTATTACTGTTTTTGATGATATAATGTACATAAATGAATATAATCCATTCTTTAATTTTTTTAATTAATAGAGAAAAAGAAAAAAAAATAAAAAACAAGATATTTTATATATTTAATATATTAGGTATATATTAATAATTAACAAATATATTATGATTTATAAATTAGTGTATATGTATATTAATACCAACAATTTTTTTTTTAATGATCGATTGATCATTATATAATTGATTATTTTTATTCATTTTTGAATAAATATTATTTTATATCCGTTTTATTTGTATAAAATGTATTTCTTTAATTATTAACAAAAAATTAAAACAGTAGTTCAAAAATAAAAAAAATAAAAATAAAAATATTAAATATAATGAAAAATTTAAAAAAAAAAAAAAAAAGAATTTAAAAAAAAATTTTTATTAAAACACCAAGAAATAATTAATTAATTATGACTATTAAAAAATATTTTCAAAAAAAAATTGAAAATTAAAAAAGTTTAAATTTTTAAACATTATTATGTTTTTGATTATTTATTAAAAATTTATATTTTATATAATAAACAAATACATAATGGATTAATTAAAATGATGACAATTAAAAAATATTTTCAAAAAAAAAATTGGAAAATTAAAAAATTTAAATATTTAAACGTTATAACCTTTATGAGTTTATGATTTTTTATTAAAAAAATTTATATTTTATATAATAAACAATTCATAATGAATATAAAAAAAAATTTTTTTTTTCAAGTTTTTTTTTTTTTTTTAATTTTTAAAAAAAAAAATTATATATTCTATTAAAATAAAACATTGAAAATTTTAAATGTTTAAATCATCATTTTTCAAAATACTAATAATTAATTATTAATTATTTATTTATGTGTATGTAGGTATTAAATAACTTATTATGTGATTTTCATTATTTTAATAACAAATTATTAAATTATTTATTTAATTGGGCTATTAAATAATGATCAGTTTTATGTAATAACAAAAAATATAATTCATAGTAAGGTTTTTTTTTTTTTTTTTTTTCATATTTTATATATCTTTTTATTTCATATAATAAAATATTAAACCTAAACCTAAAAAATTTTATTTATTTTTTGCTATTAAAAATTAAATACTCCTATCCAATCATAGTTGTATTTTATATACTATATAATAAATAATTAAATAATTATATAATATATATAATAATGGAGAAAAAGAATAATTATAGAATTAATAATAACAAGTGACGTGATAATGTATAAAATATTATTAATAATAATAAGTGACGTGTATTGTATAAAATATAAAATTTTATTATTATTCTATATATACCTATACTAATTTTTTATTCTATATATACCTATACTAATTTTTTTAAATACTCAATAATAATAATATTATTATTATAATTGATTCATTATAATAATTATATTTTTTTTATGAATATTATTATTATTATTATTTATCATTATTAATAGTTTTATTATTTATTATATATTATTTCTTTATGCATTATAATAATAATAACTATATATAAATTATATTTTTATAAATATATATATAATATTTTATTATTATTATCTTTTTTACTTTTTTAATTTTATTATAAATTTCTTGTATATACAAGAAATTTATAATGAATTATTTATAGATAATAATTAATTATTTTACACTAACTATGATTTTTTTATTTATATTTATATAATTTTTATTTTCAGTAAGTTTATAAATTATTTTACATACATATTATATGTTATTTTTTTTTTTTTTTGTTTATTTATGTTTTTAAATGAATGAATATAGATAACTTTATATAATTTTTTATATATAATTTTTTTAATTTTTACTTTAATATAGATAACTTTATATAAGTTTTTATATATAATGTTATTATTAATTATATATCTAAACTGAATTAAGAAAAAATTTATAAATATATATATAAAAATTATTATAATAAATTTTTCATTATTCATAAAAAAAAAATTCTTATAAGATTTAATTTATTATTGTCTCTAAATAATTTTTTAAATTTTTTATATTTTTACTAATATATATATAATACTTAAGATGAAAATATTATTTACTTAAGATGAAAATATTATTATTTTTTCTTAATTTTATTTTTTACTAATATATATATAATACTTAGGATGAAAATATTATTATTTTTTTCTTAGTAGTGTTAATTAATATATAAATATTGTGATTTTAGGATTATTAATTTTTATTAATTTTTCTACTATTATTAAAAAAATTTTTTATCTATTTATTTAGTTATTTATTTATTTATATATATAATTGTTATTATAAGAATTTTCATATATATTTTATATTATTACATATTGTAATATATTATGTATTGCAGATCACGTAATTAACTTAGAATTTTTCGCAAGAAACTTTAGAGTATTAAAAAAACATTATTTTCTTTAGTATATAGTTTTATTATTTATTTATTTATTATTATTGTGCGACATTTTTTTTTAGTTTCACAATAAAATTTTTTTGATCATTTTATTATAAAATTTTGTTGTACTACTCTTAGTATAGTTTCACAATAAAT
This sequence comes from Anaeromyces robustus, assembly GCA_002104895.1. Lineage (NCBI taxonomy): Eukaryota > Fungi > Neocallimastigomycota > Neocallimastigomycetes > Neocallimastigales > Neocallimastigaceae > Anaeromyces > Anaeromyces robustus. The sequence continues at coordinate 143,869 of MCFG01000138.1, read as the reverse complement.
ATTCTTTCTAATTCTACATTTATGTATATTTCATAAATTTTTATGTATAGTTTTTTTTTCTTTATTTTTTTTTAACACATACAACTCCAAAATTTAATAAAATCATCATTAAAACCTTAAAACCTAAAAAATTTTATTTATTTATTTATTTATTTATTTATTTATTTATTTATTTATTTATTTATTTATTTATTTATTTATTTATTTATTTATTTATTTATTTATTTATTTATTTATTTATTTATTTATTTATTTATTTATTTAGTTATTTATTTATTTATTAATTTATATATATATATATATATACTTTAATAATATTTTTTAAATTTAACTTAATGTTTGTTCAACAAATATATTGAAGTTTAATTTAAAAGATATTTTATTTTACTTTATTTTTTTTAACACATACAACTCCAAAATTTAATAAAATAATCATTAAAGTCCTAAATATTTTTTTTTTGCTATGACCGGGGTATGCTTCTTTGACCTTCCCTAATGTGAAGCAGTAAGCCCACTCCCTAATAATTAGGTGGTAGTGTGTCCCTCATGGACTGCCATACTGAAAGTCAGCGTCGGCTTTCCCAATCATGTACAATAATTGCTGAATTTATATCCGCAAGCCACACATTCTGGGTGCCCGACAAACCTCAAACAAGGCTGATGAAAAGCCCAATGGTCACGTGATTCTAATTCACTTGGTTATTCTACGTTATTGATTGGTACAGGTTGGATTTTCTCAAAGAAACAATATTAAAGACTATAAGTGTCAGGCAGTACAATAAATTATTAAATTAAGAAGTTTGGTATAATTAAGGAAGGACAATACTTAACCTGGCGGTCGAACAAGTCCTGATGAAAAACCCACATAGAGGAAACATCAGACCCGCGGGGTCGAACCAGAGACCTTATGTATGCTAAGACAACGCCTTAACAACCAGGATAAAAACTGATTTGACAAGTCCTAAATATGAAATATTTATTTAATTTTTTTTTTTATATCCATAAAAAAAAAAAATTAACCTTTTTTTATATATATTCCTATAATATAATAATCAATTTCTAATCATCTAATCATTTTAACTTTATCTTTACTCTTTTCTTTCTAATAATTATTATTTTGTTTCAAAAACTTTATTGTAGAACAATGATAATATAGTTTTGTACCAAAACACGTAATTTGATATTGTATATTTAGCTTTTTAAAAATTATATAAATAATTAAATAATAAATTTTATAAAATATATATAAAAATAAAATAATGTTTATTTTTACTGTATATCAAATAATAGGAAAAATAAATATTTAGTCTTTCATGATATCTGAGCCATAAAAATAAATAAAGCTTTTTTCTTGAAATATCAATATTATTTAAATTTTAATTAAATAATTAAATATATTATTTATAAAAGTAAATATAAAAAACAACAATAATTTATAAATTTATCGTAGAGAAATTTTTCTTTTATAACTTATTTTTTTTTTAATTTTTTATATAATGATTATATAGATTATATAAAATAAAATATAATAAAATTATAAAGGAAATAGTTTTATTTATTTATTTATTTATTTATTTATTTATTTATTTATTTATTTATTTATTTATTTATTTATTTATTTATTTATTTATTTATTTATTTATTTAATATCTAAAAGTAAAAAGAAATCTTTTCTTTTATTGTTCTTCAAAACTTCCTGTTTCAATAAATCTTTTAAATTGTGGAATCATATTAACTGTACTTTGTGGAATAAGGAATATAACATTTACTAATTCATTTAATGTTTCATTTGTAGTAATAATTACTCTGTAACTTATTATAATAGTAATTCCAATTATAATGATTCCTACTATAGTAATCGTTACCATATATAATAATGTCGATCTAATTGATTCAAATACAATTTCATACATAATTTCATCAAATTTTTCCAAACCAGCAAATATATGATTTATACTATTTAGTTCAAAGTTAAAATTAGCATCAGCAAAAGCCGCGAATACTTTGTAAATATATGAACTAATATCTGTAGAACCATACATATGTTCAATACTTCGAGATTCTTTAATGTCTACACTTTTTATTATAGCTTTTAATTTATCTAAATATTCATCAATAATTTCATTTATGCCTATCTTTAATATTTGTTGTGTAACATCTATAAAATATATAAATAGATGTTAAAAAATTATCTATTTTTAAAAAATGCAAAATAATACTTAATTCATTCATAATTATCTACCATATTCTGGGACATCTTCAAATGTATCACATTCACTTTTATCCAATCTACAATCTGCATATAATATTACTGAATCTAAACTTCTCATATTTTTAGTTGGTTCTAAGCCTAATTTTCCTTCATATAATTTCCGTTGTGTTTCCTTCATTATGAATTGTTTTTTTTTTTTTTTTTTTTTTTTTTTATGAAAGTATATTATATAAAAAATATCATTATAATTCAATATTTATGTTATATTATTAAAAAAAATTTATATCTGTATTCATTAAAAATAATTAATTTATTACAGATAATTTATTAATTTCGTTATATAATAATGTTTCTGCACGTCCTGGAACATAGGTAACTTCATCTTGTAATATAATTTCATATGAAAAAATACTAGAAAGTAATATTGACTCTTTTCTTTTACCCTATTTTTAGAAGAAGAAAAATTTGTAAAATAAATATTAATTGTTATTAATAACATTTATGAATTTAAATTAATTTATTGTTATGAATTGAACATATTAATTCCTTAAGATAAAATAATATATTACCGCTGCTAGGTTATAATCCAAATTTTGAATAATTTGTTTATCTTTAACCTAAAAAGAAGATATTAAAAAATATAAATATTAATCTAAATTTATCAAAAAAAAAAAAATGTTTAATTCTTACAAATTATTATATAAAAAATTCATTATATATATATTCATTTTATTATTATCTTTATAAAAATATATTACAATAATTGGAACTGTAAATAATAAAACTGATAATATCAATAAAAAATTGATAAAATATCCTTTAAATTTCTATATATTACGTCCAATAGAATTTTCATTTTCAATGTTACTATATTTATTATTTTTGCTATCTACACTAACATCATACGTTTCAGTTATTGATTCAATACTAACTTCAAATCTTGATATGATATCATTTAAAGATCCTAATAAATGAATAAATCAATAATATTAAATATTTATTATTATTATTATTATTATTATTATTATTATTATTATTATTATTATTATTATTATTATTATTATTATTATTTTTATTTATTTATTTATTTATTTATTTATTTATTTATTTATTTATTTATTTATTTATTTATTTATTTATTTATTTATTTATTTATTATATAATTATACCTTTTAATAAATACTTAAACATTCTTAAAGTTTTATTATATAAATTTTTAGTATTATTATGTAACGGGGTTATACCTAATGATGTAAAACATAATAAAATAATTAATACCTTTTTTTTATATATAATTTATTAAAATATATTATCATATGATTTTAAAACTGGTATAATTACCTAAAAGATTTATACAAGTCGCCACAACAATTAAGCATCCTGTTATAACATATATAATATAAATTTCACCATTTTTACTGGTAATTTGTTTTTGATAAATACTATCCATTGTTTCTTCAATTACATCATTGTAATAGTATTGAAAATTTTCTAAAATTGTTATTCATTTTTATATTTAATTTAATAAAACAATATTATTTAGTATATTTTTACATTATTAATAATTATATATTAATAATACAATTAATAAATATATTACCTGAAAACATTCTATTATATCAAAATTTAATAATTAATAAAAATTATTACAATTTTAAATTAATGATAATATTATATATATATAATATTATTATACTTATATATATTACCTAAATCTATAATCATGCAAAATATTTTCACCACTTTGAATTTTGCTTATCCATTCTTCTGGTGATGTATTATGAATAGCTCTTCCTATAGTATCAATATCTCTTACTAATTCATAACCATTATAATATTTATATTCAGTTTTTACATTATCATTAATACTATCAATATTATATTCAACAATCGGATACTCTGATGGTGAATCTAATGAATATTTTTTCAAAATTGGAATATATTGTTCTTCTATGGTTGTTAAATACATTAATATAACTGGCAATTGAGTACTAATAAGTTCCCTATCTGCCATACCTATTAATCCACTCATCATTCTTGAACGACTTAATAAGTTATGTATATTGTAGTTCATATTTTGTAATACTTGAATATCTTTAATAGAATCATTAAAATTACTAATATGTATAAATCCGTATATAACTCTGTTTATTTTTATATATATTATTAATAAATAGTTACGATTATTATTATTATTATTATATTATTGCTGTTTTTTTTTTTTCTATATTATACAAATAATTATTAAAATTTTAATATATGTATTTACGCTATAGCATAAAGAAATCCTCCAACTATATATAAATATATAATAATTTTAAATTGCATTTTACTTCTATCAGTAAATGTATGAATCATATTCATTCTTTTAAATAATATATATTAAAATATATTACATATTAAAAAATATTAATTAATAATTTATTATATATATTATATATATTTTACAATTTGTTACATATAAATTATTAAATAATTAATATAAGTTATTTGTTTCAAAATTACTTTAACATTTTTCTTTTTTTATTTTCAGAATCACCAAATGATGAACCTCCTGCATTAGAAACACCAAATGAACTTTGAGATCCTTTAATTTTTGGCTTTCCATCAGGTGAATTTAATGCCATGTAAGAATCCTATAAATACAAATAAATATAATAAATTTTTATTATTAATATAATCCAAAATATAAATATTTCTATATTATAAAAAATTTAAATATATATATATCAGTATTTTTTATCATAATTAATAACTTATAAATATATATTAAAAAAAAAAGATTAAAATGATATTTCATTACATCTCCATCAGTTTGATTCTGTTTATTGTATTAGAAATATAATATATAGTGATATTTTTAATATTTATATATGACTAAATAATTACAATATTTTATAAATTTTATAATATAGATTATGAATATATTACTTACAACTATATCAGTCATAAATAAAGTATATAATTGATAAGTACTCTAATTAAAGTATATATATTCAATTTTAAATAATTTAAATATTATAAACAAAATTAAAAATGTATAATAATAATAATATAATTACTTTTTTTTCATTAAAAAATAAAGTAAAGAAATAAATACTTTTTCATCAGGATATTTAGAAATGATTTCTTGATAAAGTTTTAATGTTTCTTTTTTTAAATGATAAAATCCTTCAAGAAACATATCCATATTAAATGATTCTGTTCTATTATTACTACTATTAATTGATTTAATAATAGAAAAGAATTTTTTAAGTATATTCAATATTGTAATATGTTTTTCAACAGCCTCATGTTGTAATCTTACTAATGTCTCTAAAGCTTCCCTTTAATATTAACAAAAAAATTGACAATTAAAGACATATATTATATATATTTTAGGGAAATAATTCAAAGATTATTAAGAATTAAAGTTAAATATATAATTAAATTATAATATATACACTTTAAAAAAATAATTAAAGTAATATATACTTTTTATAATAATCCTTTTCTTCTTTTTTCTTTTCATTAATATCAAGTATTAAATATCTTATGAAGTATATTTGGAAATAATTTAAATCAAAACTAAGAGCCTTTAATAATAAATAATCAGGATTATTATTATTTATTTCTTCTTCATCTATAACTTCTTCATTTTCATTATCTTCATTATTATTTTCATCTTCATTTTCATTGTCATCTTCGTCTTCAAATTCATTTTCTTCATCATCTTCACTTTCATTATTATTATCATCTTCATTTTCGTCTTCATTCATATCATTGTATTTATTATCTTTTACATTTGTCATGTCTTTTTTTGTATTGAAATTCAATTTCATAAAATTTTCTTTATTTTTCTTTGACATTCTTTCATTTATATATAATAAGTAATATGAATAAAAAGTGTATAACTAAAATAATAAAAAAAAAAAAAAAATAAATGATATTCTTTAATATATATTTTCTATGATTTTCCGATAATAATGATTATTGATATTAATTGTATACATTAAATATTTTTAAAATATAAAGAAAAAAACTTATTATTTATTTAAATATTTACTAATGGATTATTAGAAAATTGTTCCAAACTATGATATTTATAATAATTGTTAAAATAAAAGAAAAAATATTAATATTAAATTATTAAAATATATAAAAAAAAATATCATTTATATCCATTTATATTATAATGATAAATCTGAATATCTAATTATTTTTTTTGTAATAATTTACCTTTTATTATATAATTCTTTCATTAATTGAAATGCTTCATTAGTTTCATTATTCCTATAATATTAATAAAATTGGAAAAAAAAATATATATATATATATACATTATTTTTAATAAACATACTCAAAATAATAAAATAGTAAATTTTTATAGTATATATTTACCAAATAAAACGACATGCTAATTCAAATTCATTAACATTATTATAAATTATAACTGGTTCCTTCAAAATTTCATCATTAGCTTTAAAATATTATAAATGTTATAGAATAATAAATAATCAATAATTTATATTATAATTGTTAGAAAAAAATTTTTATTAAATATAAAAAACATATTTAATTAATATAAACCTATTTCTCTAAGAGATCCAAATGATGTAATTCTTTCTGAAATTCTATCACTTATTACTAAACTTCCTGAATGAGATGAATCATCTTCTTCTTCTTCTGATTCTTCACTTTCTTCTACTTCTTGCTTTTTATTATGTTTCTTTTTATTATTAATATTTCCTGATGAATCATATGAATCAACTGAAATTAATTTTTCATTATTATCATTTTCTGATGATACTTGTGATTCACTTGCTGAATCATTGGAACTGGTTATACCATGTTCTCGATTATATCTATATTTTTCTTCAAGTCTTTTTGCTTTATATCTTTTATATATTGATTCAATATGTGTCTTATATTCATATCTACTTAAAAATAAACCTATAATAAATGAACATACTCCAACTATAGGTAATATAATACTGAAAAATGATTTTCCTTTACCAAAAAGAAAAGCAAATAAATCAATAATAGACATACCAAGAATCATGATCCACATACCAGCTCTTATATTATTAACATGTTTATGATAATATGGATGAGTAGTTAATAATTCATATGTTTCATATATTATATATAAAAACATAACTATAAATATAAAACATGCAAAATCTGCTTTATAAGCTCTAAGAATTACTGTTCCGAAACTCTAAATACATTTCAAAAGAAAAATAATTATTAATAATATAAAAATACATATTAAATATTAATAAAAATGAAAAAAAAATTATATGAAATTATATATATATAAATTTTATCTTGAATTATTTTAAATAATATATTTTCTTTTTCTTTTTCTTTTTTTTTTTTTTTTTTTATTCAAATTATTTTAACTTGAAAAATAATAATAATTTATTAATATTAAATATTTTATTATTAATATTATTAAGAATAATATATTCATAAAAATTATAATATAAAAATATATATAAAATAATATACCAAAATCATAAAAGCTATATTATATTTTAATTCTATAAAAGAATAAGTTTTACATAATGAATTTTTTTTTTTAAATGGAGTCGGATTGGTATAAACAAATGGAAACTATGAAATATTAATAAAAATTTTTAAATTAAAAGGGATTAAATGAATATAAGTATAATAATAATAATATATTCTTAATTGCTATTTCAATTATATTTAATTGATATACTTACAACAGCAAATTGAAACAAAAGATAAAAAACAAAGAAATCACAGTTAACAAAAAGCTTTAAAAAAATATTATTATTATTATTATTATTATTATTATTATTATTATTATTATTATTTATTATTATTATTATTATTATTATTATTATTATTATTATTATTATTATTATTTATTATTATTATTATTATTATTATTATTATTATTATTATTATTATTATTATTTATTATTATTATTATTATTATTATTATTATTATTATTATTATTATTATTATTATTATTATTATTATTTATTATTATTATTATTATTATTATTATTATTATTATTATTATTATTATTTATTATTATTATTATTATTATTATTATTATTATTATTATTATTATTATTATTATTATTATTATTATTATTATTATTATTATTATTATTATTATTATTATTATTATTATTATTATTATTATTATTATTATTATTATTATTATTATTATTATTATTATTATTATTATTATTATTATTATTATTATTATTATTATTATTATTATTATTATTATTATTATTATTATTATTATTATTATTATTATTATTATTATTATTATTATTATTTATTATTATTATTATTATTATTATTATTATTATTATATTATTATTATTATTATTATTATTATTATTATTATTATTTATTATTATTATTATTATTATTATTATTATTATTATTATTATTATTATTATTATTATTATTATTATTATTATTATTATTATTATTATTATTATTATTATTATTATTATTATTATTATTATTATTATTATTATTATTATTATTATTATTATTATTATTATTATTATTTATTATTATTATTATTATTATTATTATTATTATTATTATTATTATTATTATTATTATTATTATTATTATTATTATTATTATTATTATTATTATTATTATTATTATTATTATTATTATTATTATTATTATTATTATTATTATTATTATTATTATTATTATTATTATTATTATTATTATTATTATTATTATTATTATTTATTATTATTATTATTATTATTATTATTATTTTATTATTATTATTATTATTATTATTATTATTATTATTATTATTATTATTATTATTATTATTATTATTATTATTATTATTTTATTATTATTATTATTATTATTATTATTATTATTATTATTATTATTATTATTATTATTATTATTATATTATTATTATTATTATTATTATTATTATTATTATTATTATTATTTATTATTATTATTATTATTATTATTATTATTATTATTATTATTTATTATTATTATTATTATTATTATTATTATTATTATTATTATTATTATTATTATTATTATTATTATTATTATTATTATTATTATTATTATTATTATTATTATTATTATTATTATTATTATTATTATTATTATTATTATTATTATTATTATTATTATTATTATTATTATTATTATTATTATTATTATTATTATTATTATTATTATTATTATTATTATTATTATTATTATTATTATTATTATTATTATTATTATTATTATTATTATTATTATTATTATTATTATTATTATTATTATTATTATTATTATTATTATTATTATTATTATTATTATTATTATTATTATTATTATTATTATTATTATTATTATTATTATTATTATATTATTATTATTATTATTATTATTATTATTATTATTATTATTATTATTATTATTATTATTATTTATATAATATAAATTTAAATTATTATTTTTTAGTTTCATTTAAGTTAATTTTAAGTTAATTATATATATTAATAATTTATATAATAATAAGTACTATAATTCGCGTCCAGAAAAAAAATTAACATCTGGATATGCTACTAATTGTCCATTTTGTGGTATTAATGACTTAGCAAAAATATGTGTATCTAAAAATACAAAATTAATAAAAAAATTAATATTAATAAACGATATATTATGTATATAATATATATATACTTTATGATTATTTTTAGTTTTATCTTTAATGATCTTACAAATGGGAAAAAGAATTCTAATAAAGTATTATAAATGGATAACACAATAATTTAAAATGTAAATATCAATATAATTTATTAATCTATATAAAACTTTCATATTAATATATATGTATATTCTTTTATGCATACGTATTGAATAGAATAATAAATATTCTTAAAAGCTATTGTATTAAAATAATAACAATTATATATATATATAAATTATTAAAAGAATGATGTTAATATAACAATTATGATATATTAATATTCATAATAATTTTTTTATATTATTTATTTTTTCATAATATTAATACATACATTTGTAATTATATCTTCTTTATACCTAGTAATTTAAAAAAAATTTATTTAGAAAATTACACTAAAATTTATATAATTTATTAAAAATTATATTGTTTTATTTTACTTTCTTGTAGGAACAAAAAAAATATAAAACACTAATTATTAAAAAAAATGTTTTTTTAAAAATACTCTCGTTAATAATACATTTTACTTTTATTATAAGCATATAAATTGTATAAATATATTGTGTTACTTAAAACTTACAAATCAATATCGCACCAATACTATATATACCATTTAATGAAATTTGTACTATATCTATTATTAAATTATTAAATAAAAATTTTTAATACTTTATTCTTAATAATTACCACTTAAATAAATATTATTAATATATTATTATATTTACTAAATATTTTAAAATCAACATCTAATGCCAAAAACTTTAAAACATTTCTAATTTTTTCATTTATAGTTATTACAGATTCATTAAAAATAAGGAAATAACATAGTTGAAAATCTACATTAATTTTTTATAATATAATTAAGTATATTTATAACTAAAAAAAAAAAAATATATAGTTTCATAAAAATATGAAAAATACCTTCAAAAAAATAAAGTAAACATGTTAAAATTGAATTTATTCTTGTTTTTGATGATATTATATACATAAATGCACACAAGGCATTCTTAAATAAATAAATAAAATATTTAATAAATCCACAGTTTATATTAAAAATTATTTAATATATTAATCATATTAAATTAAAAATTATTTAATATATTAATAATATGAATACCAACAATTTTTTTTTTAATAAAGGGTTGATCATTAAATAACTGGTTATTTACATTCATTTTTTAATAAAAAAAACTATATCAATATTTTTATTAATTTATTGCTGATGATGACTTAAAAAAAAAAATTTAAAAAAATGAAAAATTAAAAATTATAGAGTTACTTCTTTCTTTTCTTTTCTTTTCTTTCTATCTTTTTAAAAAAAAAAAAAAAAAAAAAAAAAAAAAAAGATACTTTGCTTTTTTTTTTATATAAAAAAAATATTTTTAAAAACTTAAAATAAATTGAATTAAAAAGTTTATTTTTCATGGTTTATACATTGGAGAAGAGTAGTTTATTAATTTTATTATTTTAATTATCTTTTTTGGTATAATTTTAGATTAATACAAAATTCTAAATTAAAATCAGAAACATAATATTACTTATCATTTTTTTTATATCATCTTTAGTACTTATCATTTTTTTTATGTCATCTTTAGTACTTATCAATTTTTTTATGATATTTTTAATATTATTTCATATATACTAAAATCAATTAAAATATATATATATATAATAATTTTTTTAATAAAATGTTTTTTATTTTAAACTTTATTTTTATTTCAGAATAGTTTATATATATATATATAAAATAAATATATGTATAAACTCAAAGATGATTATTAATGTATTATATATTTATAATTGAATAAATATATATATATAATAAAGTAGCTCAATATTTGTATAAAATTATTAAAAAAAAACATTATTATAATTATTATAATATCTAAAACATTAAAAAAATAATTTTTTTTTTAATATTTTATATTTTTTATAAATAAAAAATATAAATATTAATAGTATAGTCCAAAATATTTAATATAATAATTTTTTATCATTCACTGTATAAAAATATATTAAATATTTATTTTCGATCATATTATTGTTGTAATTACACAACATATAAAAAATAAAATAAAATAAAATAAAATAAAATAAATAAAAAAGAATTTGATATTAAAGTTTCTTGATTTTTTATAGAGTAAGAAAATTTAAATTGGTTTTTATTTCAAATGTCTATTATTTTATTTATATTTATATATATTATTTAATAATTTATATTTTTTTAAAAAGAATGTTATAGAATTAAAGAATAAACTTTTTTAAATTATAATTATTAATACTGTCATAAAAATTAAAGTAAAATATAATCTATAAAAGATTAATGCTTTATATAATCATTTAAACATTTTAAATTAAAACCCAATATTATTATACCTAAACTTTATAATAATAAAAAATCTAAATTTAACCTAAAATTAAATAATTAATATAAAATAACCTATAAACTAAATATGTAATATTTATTTAATATTTTTATTTTTATTTTCCATATTACATATTATTTATAATACACTATAACAAAATGAAATACTAGAAAAAAATATAAATTATGAATTATAAAAATATTATTATTATTATTAATATTATTATTATATTATTATTATTATTATTATTATTATTATTATTATTATTATTATTATTATTATTATTATTATTATTATTATTATTATTATTATTATTATTATTATTATTATTATTATTATTATTATTATTATTATTATTATTATTATTATTATTATTATTATTATTATTATTATTATTATTATTATTATTATTATTATTATTATTATTATTATTATTATTATTATTATTATTATTATTATTATTATTATTATTATTATTATTATTATTATTATTATTATTATTATTATTATTATTATTATTATTATTATTATTATTATTATTATTATTATTATTATTATTATTATTATTATTATTATTATTATTATTATTATTATTATTATTATTATTATTATTATTATTATTATTATTATTATTATTATTATTATAATTATAATTAAATATTAAAACATAAATTATATTTACAAAAACTTTCTTCTTTTATATATTATATAGAAAAATTTTTACTATTCAAAACCCAAAAAAAATGTTGGATAAAAAACATTTTTAGTTTTTAAAATTTTAATTTCCATTATAAATAGAACTATAAAAATTATTTATTTCTTAAAAATCTAAAAAAAAAAAAAAAAATTCATATACTAAGTATACTTGAAAGAAAGATATAAAAGAACTTATTAGAATAATAATTTGGGCAAATCCCAAAGTTTATATATGAAAAAAATATATATATTATATTAGTAATATTAAATTTTTAATTCTATTTATTCTTTATTATTTAAAAAAAATAAAAAAAAAAAAAAATATATATATATATATATATATATATGGATGTGACCCATTTCACCAACTTAATATACAAAAATTTACACTTTTTAAAAAATACGCCATATTAAAAAATGTAATTATTTTATTTTAATAAATAATAAATAATAAATAAAATGAATAATAAATAATAAATAATAAATAATAAATAATAAATAATAAATAATAAATAATAAATAATAAATAATAAATAATAAATAATAAATAATAAATAATAAATAATAAATAATAAATAATAAATAATAAATAATAAATAATAAATAATAAATAATAAATAATAAATAATAAATAATAAATAATAAATAATAAATAATAAATAATAAATAATAAATAATAAATAATAAATAATAAATAATAAATAATAAATAATAAATAATAAATAATAAATAATAAATAATAAATAATAAATAATAAATAATGAATAATAAATAATAAATAATAAATAATAAATAATAAATAATAAATAATAAATAATAAATAATAAATAATAAATAATAAATAATAAATAATAAATAATAAATAATAAATAATAAATAATAAATAATAAATAATAAATAAAAAAATGTATACATATTTTATTTAGCCACAAAAAAACGTGACTTGGTGAAATGGGAAAACCCTATATATATATATATATACCGTATAAAAGGTTAGAGTGATTTTTAATTTGTTATATAAGGTTAAAATATATCTAGAAATAAAGATTATAGAATTAAAAACTTATTTATTTACCAAATTTTTTCATTATTTTCTTTTCTTCTTTTTTTTTTTCTTTAATTATCTCTATTTACATAAGAACTTATTAAAATAATAATTTTGGGAAAATCCCAAATTTTATATATGAAAAAAAAAAATATATATATTATATTAGTAATATTAAATTTTTAATTCTATTTATTCTTTATTATATTAAAAAAATAAAAAAAAAAAAAAAATATATATATATATATATACTGTATAAAAGGTTAGAGATTTATAATTTGTTAAAAGGTTAAAATATATCTAGAAATAAAGATTATAGAATTAAAAACTTATTTATTTACCAAATTTTTTCATTATTTTCTTTTCTTCTTTTTTTTTTCTTTAATTGTCTCAATTTATATTTTAATAAGTATAATTTATCTATATATTAATTATTTGAAAATCTTAAAATTTTTAGTATTTTTAAATGAAAAAAAAAAATAATAATAAAATGGAATCCTATTATCAACTACTATTAATTGATTTGTAGATATTTATATTTAATTGGTCTTTTATAAATTAATATTTAGTTTTTTTGTTTTACAAGAATTCAATAGTACTATTACAAATTACTATTTTAATGAACTTCATGAAATTATATTAAAATATTTTTTCATTTTTGATAATTATTGAATATGTTAATGATATTATTAAAAAGTTAATAAAATATTTACAGTTTGAGGAATATCAAATCTAAAATGTAGTAAAATAATAATAATAATAATAATAATGAATAATGAATGAATAATAATAATAATAATAATAATAAAATAATAAAATAATAAAAATAATAAAATAATAATAATAATAATTATTATTATTATTATTATTATTATTACAATTACAATAATATATATGATAATAATAATTATAAAAACATAATATAGTGGTAATAATATTAACAATGATAATTTAGAATATAGAGTAATTTAATGATAATTTATAATAATAAAAGAATTATTATATATTAATAATAATATTAATATATAATAATAAAATTCAACAACTAAAGGATAAATTAATTTTAAGAAAACTGTCATATAGCAAATACTGAAAATCTTTATTTAAAATTTAAATAATTATTTAGATAATTGGAGGTTTTTATCTCTTGATGAAGATAAAAAAAATATATATATATGTGAAAATAAAATAAAATAAAATATTCAGCTTCATAAGAATATACCTCAATGAATAAAAATATAATTTCTAATACAAATAAAATTAAAAAATAATTTGAAAATTAAAATAATGTTTACTTTTTAATTAATAAATATAAATAAAAATATATTAAATTAAATAAAGCTTAATTTTTTTTTAATAAATAAAAAAAATATAAAGTAATAAATTATTTCCCTTGTAATAAAAATTATAATAAAAATAAACTAAATAAATAAATAAAAAAAAAATGAAAATGAAAAAATAAAAAATTTTTGTTAAAATATATATGTAATTTAAATACAAAAAGTTTATTAACAATATATATAATATATTACAATATATTAACTTTTTTTTTTTTAAGAAGATAATTTATTAAATGAAAAAAAAAATAAAAGAGAATAGTTTATTAATTTTTTTATATGGGTATGCTATATATTATATATATATTTATATAATATATATATATTTATATAATTATATATTGATATTTGATATTGATATTATTTAATCTTTTTTTTTTTTTTTTTTTTTTTTTTTTTTGAACTTTTGATTAATTGCATTTTCCAAATGTACTTTGACATCCAATTCCACAATATTCTTCAGATTTACCACACCAACCGTATTTACTACAACAATAATTTGAAGAACATCTACCATAATCTGGACCACATCTACCATTTTTAGAAATCGTCAAAGTAGTACATAAACCATATTTAGTTTGACAACCTTTATCAATAAGACAATGTTTATCACTAGTACCACATTGACCATATTTACTACAACATTTATCAAATGGACATTTACCATCTGATACACCACATTTACCATTAGTAGATATAGGAATATTAGAAGGGGAACAAATACCATAATCCAATTGACAACCATTATCAGTAGAACAATATTTTTCACTATTACCACAATAACCATATTTACTACAACATTTACCATTTGGACAGATACCATAATCTCTACCACATCTACCATTTGTTGAAATTGTATTTGATTTACAAAAACCATAACCAGATTGACAACCTTTAGAAATTAAACAATGATTTTCACTACTACCACAATAACCATATTTACTACAACATAAACCTTCTGCACATTTACCTTTACCTTTACCACATTCATTATGAGGATTTATTTTATTATCTTCATCAGTACAAGATTCAAAAGTAATATTTTTTTCAAAACATTTCATTTTTTTTGCACGACATAAAGAATAATTATTATCATAATAACATTTTTCAAGATTAGATATGGTTAATGTTTTACCTTTAAAATTTTTATTTCTTCTTAAATCACTATAATAAAATTTAAATATAAATAAAATATAATAAAAAGAAAAGGAAAAAAAATAACAAAATTAATATATTTATAATTTTAAATTTTCTTTTTTTATTATTAGATATATATATAGCTATATATTTTTCTATCTTTAATGACTTACATATATTTAAGTTCTTTTAATTCATTAAAAGATTCTGGAATTTCAAATTCTATTTCATTATCACTTAAATCACTATAAATAATTAAAATAATTTAAACAATTTAAATCATTAATATTATATATATACATTATAATAACAAATATAAGAATATATATAAATATATTATATATAAGAATAAATATATTAATGTATATAATAATATATATATATATGAATTAAAGAATAGAAATAATATTAAAAAAAAATTTACAGATATTCAAGATTTTTAAGTTTAACTAAATCATTTGAAAGAGTTTGAATTCTATGCCTTGTAATAGATCTTTATTTATATATATGTATATATGTATGTATTTATATTAAAATATGCCAGTATATATAATATTTATTTAATTATGTAATGAAATTTCAATTATTTTATTATTAGTGAAATTAATATAATTAATAAAAATGAATTATTATTATTATTTATAAATACTAACAATTTTTTCAAATTTGTCATATTATAAATAGTTACTGGAAATTCTTCTAATTCAAGGTAACTTGATCCATGAATAGTTCTAATAAAAAAATCATGTTAAGATTATTTGAAATAAAGTTTATGATTAATAAGAATATTTTTTTTGATAATAAAGTAGTTTATATTAAAAAATTAAAAAAAATTAAAAATAATAATAATAATAATAATAATAATAATAATAATATTAATAATAATAATAATTACAATGCTTGAAGATGGGGAAGAAATTTTAAAGGATCAAATATTGTACTTGATTTATAAGTATCGTCATCTAAAATTCTATAATTTTTTGATATTTTCATATAATATATTATTCATGAATATTATTATACATAATAATCAATATTAAAAGATTAGTATAATTAATTAATACATATAGTTTTTATTTTTTTTTTCTTTTTATAATTTTTATTTATATATAAATTATATATATCCTACTTACAATTCTTCAAGTCCAATTAAATTAGATATTTGATCAATTGAATTTAGATTGATTTCAAATCCAACAAGAGTTCTATTGTCACATTTATATATATATTATGAATTATTGGAAATTTTTTATAAAATTTAAAAAGTTTAAATATTTTTTTTTATTTTAAAAAAATTATATTTTGTATTATAATTATATATTATATTATATATATTTAAATATGAAAAAGTTATACAAAAGTAAAAATAGGTTATTACAATTTTTTAATAGTTTCTGATTGTTTAAAATAATTCATACTAAGTGAATATCTTTGGTATTCTCTGAAGCCAACATATTTAAGATATCTTGTAAATGGTTATTTTTATTTTTTTATTTAAGAAAAAAAAGAAAAGAAAAAGAATATATATAAATACGTTTTTGTCTTTATATAATAATAAATTTCTATATAGGTATAATAGTATATCTATTTATTTATTTATTTAAATATATACAATTCTTTCAAGTTTTTTAAATTAAATATTTCTGATGGGAATTTTATATAACTTGGAGTAAAATCAATATTTCCTTCATATACAGTATAAGAACTATAATATTATTAAAAATATAAATATATAATATATAATGAATGAACAAATACTTGTTATTAGTATAATTCATAATAATAAATAAAAATACTTTTTTTATTTTTTCTTTACTCACAGGCTTTCAATAGTTTCATATGATAATATTTTTTTAATATCATCTTCATTTAAATTATAATTATCAAAGTTTCTAATGATTTTGTTAAAATAATAAAAAAGAAATGTATAAAACAATATTATAATTAGTTATTAAGATATATATAATTTATTTATTTATTTATTAATTATTTTATGATATAATATAACATTTTACATTGAAATTAATTTCCCTTTTCTATTTACTTCACATTCACTTATACTTTCTTCATAATCAATTTTCTTTTCTTCTAAATAAGTTTTTATATCCTTACAATTTCCTTTTAATTCAACTTTTTTATCTTTTGCAAAAGCAAAAGAGTTTGAAAATAATATTAAAGTAATTCCTTTTAATAAATTTTTTAATTTCATTTTTCTAATTATATTTCTTGTATTGTAAACTTTTATTTTCTTTTTTTATCTTTTAATAAAAATATTATAGAATAAATTTAATAAATTATAAAATATATTTCTTTAAAAAAAAGAAAAAAAAAATATTTATAAAAAAAATATAAATAATTCTTTTATGAAAAAATTTTTTTAATTAAATTATTAATTAATTAAATTTTTATAAAAAAAAATACTTTAAAATGTTTTTATAGAATTAAAGTTTTTCATTTTTTTTTTAATGTTACGTTACATTACACATTTTTTTTATAAAGATAAGTAATTATAATAATTATTTTTTATTATTAAATAAGAAATATTTAAAAAAAAAAAAAATAAATTTTAAAATTCTTAGCCTTAGATTTTTCATTATACATTTATGTATATCTATATTATAAATTTACTATTAAATAAAAAAGAAAAAGTATTTAGTAACGCTTAATAAAAATGTATTTGATAATTTTTTTTTTGATTTGTGATTTTTTATGTAGGATAGAGTTATATTGAATTATAATTTTTTAATATTACCGTTACAGTATAATAATGACATTCTATAAAGGTCTTTACAAGGAAATATTATAAATTATCTTACTATTTTCTTATATATAATTATATGTAAGTAAATTTATAAAGTTATTTTTTTAATATAAATAATTAATTAAAAAATTTTTTTTAAAAAAAATTATTTATAATAATATTAAAAAAAATTAATTATTTCTTTTTTTTTTATAAATTCACCAATCTATTAATTTAACTACAATAAAATAAAAAAAAAAAAAAAAAAAATTAAAAAATTTAATTAATTATTAAATTAATTATTAATTATTAAAAAATTGTTATAATAAATATATTTGTAATACCTTTTTTTTTTATAAAACAATTAAAAAGAATATAAAAAGAAAAAAAAAAAAAAAAAAAAGAAAAGAGTTATATGTCTATAAATTTGAATTTATTAAGAAAATATTTTTTATTATATATTGATTTGTTTTGAAAACTTTATTATGATTTTACTAAAATACTTCTTATACTTCATAATTTCCATTTTTTATTATTTTTGTATATAACGTTCATTTATTTAATTCATATCTGAATAAAAGGTAAAAAAAAAAAAATAAAAGGAAAAATAATTATTACCACTTCTTTTTTTTTTTTTTTTTTTGTGTCATTTATGTATTACACAAATTAAGATAAAAAGTTTAACTTTATATATTATAAATAATTATTACTATTTATTATTTATTATTTTTTATTATTTTTTATTTTTTATATGTTAATATATTTTATTTTACAATATATTTTAAGATAAATGATATATATTATATAATATATATATATGAATATTAAAGACGTTTTTTTATACATTTATATTAAATAATCATTTTAATATTTTTTAAATATATATATTATAACTTATAATTTAAAATATGAAAGGAATTAAAGAAAGAATTAAAGTAAAGATAATACTGTAATGAAGGGTATCAGCATTATTAGCAACAATATTATTAAAGTATTCAGTATTAGGAATTGTTTTATTAAGTTTATTATTATTTTCAGTAATATTATTATTATTATTATTATCATTATTACCATTTGTATTATTATTATTAATATTTGTACTGTCATTAGTAGTGGTAGTGGTTGCAGTAACAGTACTATTGCTAGTTTCAGTTGATTGTGTAGATGATTTAGAAGTAGTAGTAGAACTTTTTCCAGTTCTAGATGTTTTTGTAGATGATTTAGAAGTGGTAGAGCTTTTTCTAGTTCTAATTTTTCTTGTAGATGATTTAATAGTAGTAGACTTTATTAAATATTTAACATTTTCTTCATTTATATCTTCTTCATTTTCTTCATTTTCATTTTCTTCATCCCCATCTTCATCTTCATCTTCAGTTAAAGTTTGATATGGAGGAACACCTATACATTCAGAAAGTGGAACAATTTTATAACCAAGTTTTTGAATATATTCAATAACAGCAGGTAAAACAGTATTAACGGTAGATGGATAAACATCATGAAGTAAAGTAATAAAACTATCAGTTTCAGGTGAAACTTTTGGATCAGCTAATTGTTCATTTAAAGTTTCAATAACTTTATTGACATTTTCTTTATATTGCCAATCTCTTGTATCTGTACCCCACATAATAATATTATAACCTCTATCTCCTAAATAATTTCTAATAGTATTGGACATTTCCTTTTTCTTTTTATCCACTTCATCATAACCTCCATTACCATTTGGAGGTCTAAAATAAGAAGGTCTTACACCAATAATACTTTCAATTTTATCTGTCATATCATCAATATTTTGTTGAAGTGTATTATCTTTTAAAGCTTCAAAACAATCTTTATGATAATAAGTATGGGAACCAATATCATGACCTGCTGTATAAATTTTTCTTACGGTTTCAATAGCTTCTGGATCATCATTAAGACTACTCCAATTTTCCGCATTAATAAAGAAAGTACCCTTAATATTATATTTTTCTAATACTTTTAATGCTTTTGGTGTTGTTTTTGGATTTGGTCCATCATCAACTATTTAAAAATAAAGAAAATATAGAGATTTTACATATATATATATATATTTTATTTTTATTATTACATCGGATATACTTTTTTTTTTTTGAGAAAAAAAAAAAAATTGAAATAGCTTTATATTAATTTTACTTACATGTTAAAGCAAATTGACCTGGTAATAAACAGCTAGTGTAAACTTTAGCTTTTTCAGCATTAACAAAGTTATTCTTTACTATATATAAAAAAATATTGAATATTTTATATTATTATTTTAATATTAGCAAAGTTATTATTTAGTATTGAATTTTTTATGTTATTATCTTAATATTAACAAAGCCATTCTTTAGTATTGAATATTTTATATTATTATTTTATTATTAACAAAGTCATTCTTTAGTATTGAATATTTTATATTATTATTTTATTATTAACAAAGTTATTCTTTAGTATTGAATTTTTTATGTTATTATCTTAATATTAACAAAGTCATTCTTTAGTATTGAATTTGTTATGTTATTATTTTAATATTAACAGTGTTATTCTTAACTATTGAATTTTTTATATTATTTTTTTAATATTAATAAAGTTGTTCTTTAGTATTGAAATTTTTGTTATTATTTTAATATTAACAGTGTTATTCTTAACAATTGAATTTCTTATATTATCATTTTAATAATATGAAAGGGTAATTAATTCTTAATCTTTATACATCTTTATATTAACAAATTTTTATATTTTTATTATCTAGATATTTTGATAGAATTATTCATTAAATTTTTATTTTCTTCACTTTATTTTAATATAAATAATATACCTATACATGCACCAAGTATTAAACACACAAAGTTTATTTTATGTAGCATCTTATAAAACCAGTATTCTTTTTAAAATGTTATTTAGAAAAAATCTTAAAATTCTTTTTTTCTTCTATTTTTTACATTATATATATAAAAAATAATTTTATATTATATATTATTTATTTATTGATATCATTATAATAATAAAATAAAATATTATTATTAATTATTAATTATTAATTATATCTAATTATAGCTATTTTAATATAATAATAATAACATAAATATTATTTTTTTTTTATATAATGAATCTATTAACACAAGATAGAAATTATTAAATTTTAATATCGAAAACTTATTATTAAATAAATAAAGAACTTTAATTTTTAATGAAAAAATTTAAAAATATAATATAAAGATTTCTAAAAATAAAATATTTAATGACTTTCATAAATATATTATTATTATTATTAATCATGATATACAAGAGAATAATAATTCTTAAATTATTTATTAAATTATCATATTAATAATTAATATAAGTTAATGTAAAAAAAAAAAATAAAATAAAATAAAAAATAAAAAATAAAAAAATTATTTATTAAATTATCATTATTAATATAAAAGTTATTAGAAAGTTTAAAATTATAAAAAAGAAAAAAAAAATATTAATTTATAATAACTTCCATATTAAATTATATGTTTAAAATTTAAATAATTAAAGAAAATTATTTAAAAAATTATCGTATCATCGTTAATCCTATTTATAATTATTTGTATAATAATGGTTCGTATTAATTAAATTTAAAATTTCATTTTAAATTTATTCAACCTTTGTGTAACAAAATGTCAATAATATATTAATAAATATAATAAAATTAATTTTTATTTAATAATAATTAATAATTAAAATTTAATTCAAGCCTCAAAAATAGTTTAAAGAATAATTTAAATATTTTATCAATTTTATTATTAATAATTAGAATATTTTAGAAATTATTTTATTTCTGTAAAAATAATAATTATTAATGTATTAATAATATTTTTATGCTTTTAGTAATTAATCATTTTCTATTACTAATAACTCATTTTCTATTAGTAATATTAGTTAGTTTATTTATATAGTTTAAATTTAGAAAAAAAATATAAATATGAAGAAAAATCACTTTTACATTTTTTCTTCATAAAAGAGATTATCGTCTGAATAATCCAAATTGAAGATTTAACCATAATCTTTATTAATTAATTTTTTATATCGATAGTTAGAAACAATTTATAAATTTAATTACTATTTAACTTTAATAAATAATAATATTCTTAAACTAAATTTTAAAAAAAAAAAAAAAAAAAAAAGAAAAAATTTATTACAAGCCACATTTAATAACTTTCAGCCTATTTCGTTTGTTTAACCTTTTGATACAAAATTATTTAAATTTATCGTATTTTTTTAAATTCATAAAATAATAAATAATAAATAATAAATAATAAAATAAATAATAAAATTAATAATAAAATTAATAATTATGAGGATAAAATGGATTTAATAAAAAATATAAATATTATACTAAACAATAATACATCATTTTTTTTTAAATATAATATTTTTCCGATATATATATTATAAATAAAAGTTTTACGTAATATATTGTATAATTAATTAATTATTATATAGTTTATAGAATATACCATTATATAAATAGAAGAAATATTAAACATATAAATATTCTTTGATATAATATTAAATAATATTGTTAAAAAGGAATATATATATATATATTTGATGTCTTTTGATTAATAAAATGGTTCAAATTCTTTCTTTTAAAGTCTCTTAATATAAGAAAAAAAGAATAAATAAAATAAAATATTATTAAAAAATTTTCCCCATAAGAATAAAACAATAAAATTACAAATTACAAATTTATTTTATTATTATATAAAATAAAAAACTACACTTTTTTTTTGTATTATAAAAATGATTTTTTTTTTTTTTGAAAAAAATAATAATAAACTTTAAAACCTATTTATTTTAATAACAAAAAACTATTTAAACATATATAAAGTATTAATTTTTATAATGTTTTTATATAATAAATCCAGATCAGTATTTATTTTTTTATATAATTTTATCAATTAATATGAGCGTTTATATCTATGTATATTTATTATAAATTAAAAGGAAGAGAATTAAAATTTTCTAATTTTTGTTTATTATAAAGAATTTTAATACGTTTAAATTTATTACATTTCTTAATATAAATTATATTAAAAAAAAATAAGCTACTAGTTATCATTATCACTTTTTATAAAGAGTAAAAAAAAATTATAAAAGTTTTGTTGTTGAAATGATATTACAATTAGAAATATTATTATTATTATGTTTAAACATGTATAAAAAATGCATTGATTTAGATTTGTTTTATAAAGTGTAGTTTATAAAAGAAATAATTTTATATTTTTTTAATTAAAAAAAAATAACACTTTACTAGTATTCGAAATATTATTAAATATTAAATTTTTAACATGAAAAGAAGATTAAAAAAAAAATAATTATATATTTTATTATCTCAATATTTGAAGAGGTTATGAGAATATGGTATACGTTCAAAGAAATCTTTTTCACAGAAAATGTGTCGATTTTATTCAGACCAGTTTCTTTGCATCCCAAATGTAATGTTTTATTTCATAGGTGAAGATTGTTTCGCCTATGAAATAAAACAACAAAATATATACCTGTTCAAGCATTATCTGATCCAAGATAATTAAAAATAATTATTTAATAATAGAAGTTTAATATATAACTTTTAATATTAAATGTTTAATGTTTAATAATATTTATAATACAAAAAAAAAAAAAAAAACTGAATAATATATATATTATATTATATTTTTTAAAAAAAAAGACTGAATAATATATATATTATATTTTTTAAAAAAAATTTATTTACGATTAAAAGAGAAAATACAATTTTTTGTTGCCAAAATAAAAAAAAAATAGGTTTTGTTGTACAAAAATCAATATTTATTAATTTTTAAACAAAATATCTTGAAAAAAAAAAAAAGTAATCAAAATAAAGGGATTTTATTCTATCCTATATAATAAATAAACATACTAAAGAAACATAAAACAATTAATGAGTTTATAATGAATGTTTATAATAATGATTTTTTTATAAAAAAAATTATTATTTAATAATTCTTTTCACTTTTTTTTTTTTTTTTTAAATTATACCATAACTATAAACAGATTTAATGATGAATAAATAATAAATAATAATTAATTATATAATTAATAATTAAAATAATAATTAAAAATATTGAAACTTTTTTTAAAATAAAAAAATAGCCAATTGAAAACAACATTAAATATATTTAAATATAATCTAATATATGATATGCTATTGTATATAACTATTATAAATTATGTAGTATATCATAATATATTATAATATATATAAATATTATTCATTTACACTGTATTAATTGAATAACTTTATATTGTGAATAATAAACTTTAAAATATTGAAATTAAAAATATTTATTTTAATATTTAAAAGTCAAAAAATTTTTAAATATCAAAAAAATAATTAAATATCAAAAGAAATAAAAAATAAAATAAAAATAAAATAAAAAAATAAAAAAAGAAAAATAAAAAGAAAAATAAAAAGAAAAATAAAAAAGTTTTAATATAAAAAAATTCATAATTATAATATTTCATAATAAATATTTTTTTAAATATTTAAAACAAAATTTTTATTTTGTAATTTTATTTTGTAATTTTATTTTGTAATTTTTTGTTTTTGTAATTTTTTTTTATCTTAAATACAAAATAAATTAATTAAAATTTTAAATATTTAAAGTTTGGAATTTAGAATTTTAAAAGTTTTTCTTCTATTTTTTCTTTTTCTTCAAAGTTGAAAAGAAAAAAAAAAAAAAAAAAAAAATAAAACATAAAAATTCAATTCAAGGTAAATTTGTTATTATTATATTACTTTCTTAATTATAATTACTACTCTATTACTTATCTTTATTATTTTTTTTTATTTTCCTTGTTTGTTTATATATTTTATTTGATTTCTAATAGTTAATTATATAATTATATTCTATTAAAATATTTATGTTTAAAAATTATATAAAAAAAGAAATAAAAAAAAATGAAATAAAAAAAAACAACTTCCAGCTATACAACAAAAGAAAATTTCGATATTATAATTAAAATATGCTTAAAGATAAAAACATTTTCTTTTTTTTTATAATTAAATAATAATTCTATTTTATTTTATTTTGTTTTGTTTTGTTTTAAATTTTATTTTATTTTATTTTATTTAACCTTTTATTTTATTTAGTCATTTTTCGTCATTTCACCACTTTTCTTTTTTATCTTATCAAAAATGAATTTTTATTACTTTTTTTACCAATTATAAAAACAACAACAACAACAACAACTTTCCTTTAATTTTTTTTCAATTAATTGTCTTTTCTTTTTTTTTTCTATCTTTTTTTAATTATGATTTTTTCCATTTAAAGTTTATTTCTTAAACAATTAAAAAATTAAAAATTAAAAAAGTATTACAATTTATTATATTATATATTAATATTTAATAATAATATAATAATAATATAAAATAATATATAATATGATTATATATTGAATTTAATTGAATGTGATATAATTTTAATTTTTAATTATTTTAAAAGTGAGAAGGGAATTAAACCTTTTTTATATTTTAAAATAATTATTTATTAATTATTTATTATTATATAATAAAAATAAATAAATAAAACTTTATATTTCATTTCAAAATTACTACTGTTGAAATGTCAAACTATTTTAGAGAACTTCTTAATTATTATTAAAAAAAAAGAAAAAAAAAGAATTTTTTTTTTCTTTAATAAAAAGATCGAAAAACATAAACGGTAGCACAAAAATAAATAAAATAAATATTTTAAAACACAAATTAAAGAAAAAAAGGGAAATATAGAAAATAAATAAATATTAAAAAAAATAAAATAAAAATAGAATAAGAACACAGAAGGAAATTTAGGAAAAAATACAATTGCAATTTTTAATATTTAAAATTTTTATTTTATTTATTAGTGTTTAATGTTTATTAATTAATTTTGAATAATCAAGAATGAAGCTTAATAAAATAAAATAAAATAAAAAATTAAAAAATAGAAAGAAAGGAATTAATTAATAATAATAGAGAAAAAAAAAACTTTTTAATTATTTTATTCTCTTTACAAAAACACTTAAAGAGTATTATAAATGTTTCTATAATAAAATATCTAAAAAATATTAATAAAATAAGATTTTAGAAATAATAATAAAAAAATAGCCGTTTATTAATATTTATTAATAAAATAAATATTAAAAAAAATATAAAGTCGAGGTCATGTTACACAGTTTTTTTTATATTATAATATTCATACTTATTATTTATTTATAATTATTTATATTTATTTATTTATCTATTTATATTTATTTATATTTATATTTATTTATCCATTTATTTATTCATTAAGAAATTTTTAAAAGTTCTCTAACCTTTAGTGTAATTATAAATTTTCAAAAGAAAAATTAAACATTTTTTAAATAAAAAACAAATATATTATAATATATTATGATGTTATATAATTAAATAATTAATTTATAATAATATTTTTTAATAAAAATTTAATATAAAAAAAAGTACAAAAAAATTTTATTTTTCATTTTTAATTAATTAAAATAAAATATAATAATATTAAAAATGAATATTAAAAATGAATATTAAAAATGAATACTAAAAATGTTTTTAAACTATAAAAAAAATCATTATTTAAAATTGTAGAAATGTTGTAGTATTCAACATTTCTTTCTACCAGCCCAATGTTGTGTAATAGAAATAAATAATAAATAAAATCAACCTACTCTAATCATTATTTTTTTAATACTTTTTTTTTATTAATAATAAATTAAAAAAACAAAAAACAAAATTAAACAAAAAATTAAAACATAAAATAATTAATCATTTTTTAATTAATAAATTATATTGTAATATTATATTATACTACTTTTTATTAATGTTTTATTTATGTTTTATTATTATTATTATATAGGAATTAATTTATATTAATATATTTTTATTATTTCTTTTTTATGTATATATTATAAATTTTAAATTGTATATTTATTTCATATATCCTAAATTATAAAAATTTATTATTTTAAATCATTAATTTTAAATTAATATAAAAAAGTAAATAAATATAAAAAGTATTTATTTTCTTTTTTTTTTTTTTTTTTTTTTTTTTTTCTTTTTTTTCTTTAAAATAAAATAAAAACATAAACTAGAAATATAAAAAAACATATTTTTAATTAAAAATAAATTTAATTAAAATATTAATAAAATAAAATAAAATATAAATATTTTTGTTTTATATATATAAATTTTTATTTTTTATATATCATATAGTTATTATTTAAGTTTTAATTTTTAAATTAAAGAAAAAAAAAAATGAGATTCTCTTCTGTTGCTTTAACTTTACTTGCTGTTTCTTCCGTTTTTGGTGCTGTTGCCATTGATGGTAAGTGTAAGGAAGAAGATGCTAAATACTCAAAATGTAATGATTATCAAGCCAAAGGTTTTGCTAAAGCTTCCCAATCTAAAGATTGTCAAAAGTATTATAAAGATGCTTTAAAGGTTGCTCCAAGTTGTAAAAAATCTTTATCTAAGGAACAACAAAAGGAATATTTAGCTGAAGTTAAAGCTAGTAAAGCTTACAGTATTATTTACAATTCTAAGGATGAAAATGGTAAGGATTGTCCATTAGTTAAACATAAAAATATGAAATCTGCTAAGGAAACTACCAAGTCTCAAAAATGTACTGATGATGCTTTTGAAGCTTATGAACTTCTTGCTGATGCTAACAAAAATGGTGCTACTGTTTCTGATGCTGATAAGGAAAGAGATGATGATATCTTAAAGGTTTTAAAGAAGAATGGTAAGAAATCTTCTACTACTACTACTAAGAAATCTAAGAGTTCTTCTTCTACTACTACTACAGCTGCTGCTGCTACTACTGCTGCTCCAGTTGCTACTACTACAGCTATTGCTGGTGCTGTTACTACTGGTCTTCCAGTTGCTAATAATACATTAGCTGCTCCAGGTGTTACTACTGGTGTTCCAGCTCCTGCTACTACTACTGCTGCTGCTAATGTTGTTACCAGTGATGCTTCTTCCTTAAAGAAAATTTCTTTCACTGCTATGGTTGTTTCAGTAGCTGCTTTCTTACTCTAAATTTAAATTTAGTTAATTAAAAGTTAAAGAATTA
Source organism: Anaeromyces robustus (assembly GCA_002104895.1). Taxonomy (NCBI): domain Eukaryota; kingdom Fungi; phylum Neocallimastigomycota; class Neocallimastigomycetes; order Neocallimastigales; family Neocallimastigaceae; genus Anaeromyces; species Anaeromyces robustus. The sequence continues at coordinate 114,514 of MCFG01000138.1, read as the reverse complement.
CAGTAAAAGAAATAAAAAAAATAATAATAGAAAAAATAAAAATATTTTTTATTTTATTTTCAATAGAAAAAAAAAAACATTAAAAATGCAAAAAATAAAAGTAAAAATAAAAGTAAAAATAAAATAAAATAAAATAAAATAAAATAAAATAAAATCAATAAAAATAAATGACAACAACAATAGAAATTAATAATAAAAATCAAAAGAAAAAATATATAAATAAAACAAAAAATAAAAAAAATAGAAAATAAAAAACAAAAAATAAAGCAAAAAAACCAAAATAAAAAAAAAAAAAAAAAAAAAAAAAGACAATATATATATATGTAAATAATATTTTTTTTTATATATATATTTTATAATGTTATAATAAATTTTAAAAATCAGTTTTATTAGTATGTACAAATATAAAATATATATAATATAACAGAAAATAGTTCTTTTTTTTACAAATTATTTTTTTTTATACATAAATAATTAATATATATATATATGTTTTTTTTTTTTTTTTTAAAAAAAAAATAATACAAATATTTTATAAATAACACAAAGCTAAAACTATTTAGTAAAAAATAATTAATTAATTAAGTAATCTATAAATAAGTAAATAAGTAAATATATTTTATCCTATTATGTAGAAAAAAATAAATAATAATAATAATAATAAATAATAATAAAAAAATAATAAAAAAAAATTAAAAAAAAAATATAAAAGAAAAAAATCATAATAATAATAAAAAAAAGGTTTTAAAAAAAAAAACCTAAAAAAAAAAAAAAAAATTATGGTATCATTTTATGTTTAAATGCTTTTCTTATTTAACAATTAATTGTTTTTGATTATAGTTTTTTTTTTTTTTCTTTTCTCATTTTTCTTTTTCTAATTTAGAAAAAAAAATAATAAATAATAATAATAATAATCACCAAAAAAAAATAATAATAATCACTAAAATTTATTATATAATAAACAAAACAAACAAAACAAACAAACAAATAAACAAAACAAACAAACAAACAAGAAAAAAAAAATTTTTATTTATTATAATAAAAAATAAATAAATTGTGGATACATTTTCTTTATTGAAATATAGAAATATAACCATTAAAAGTTATAAAAAGAAAAAAAAAATAAAGATGTTTTTTTTTTTTTTTTGTTTGTTTGCTTGTTTTTTTGGTTTTTTACTTTTTATATAATAAATTTTGAGGATGCTTATTACTTTTAATGTTATTTATTATTATTATTATTATTATTTTGTTTGTTTGTTTATTTGTTTATGTTATATAAAAATTTAAATAATAATTAAAAAATATATAAAGGTATTACTTGATCTTTGATTATAATTACATAATTTAATATTATGATAATAATAACGATTTATTTTGCTTAAGTTGTTTTTGATATTTGTTCACATATTCAATCTTTTAGTATAGATTTAATTAATTTTTTAGGAATTTGAATTTAATATATTTTTTTTTATTTTAAATAGAGTAGAATAGAATCAAAAAAAAAAATTGTATATAAAGATTTAATTATTTTTCTTTACTTTTTTTTGTTTAGAAAAAGTAAAAATAAATAAATAAATATTAACTTTTATATATATCGAATTTTTACAATAAATTTTTTTAAGAATAGATTATTAAATTTTCATTATTAATCTAGTGAAATAATCAAATAATTGTATTAAAATGGAATGATATTAAAGAACACTGATAAAAATAAAAGTAAAATATATTTAATGGAATAAAATAAAAAAACATTGTAAAAGTAAAATGTATTAAATGGAATGAAATAAAAGAACATGAATATAATATATATATATATATATATAATAAATAATAAAAAAAAAAAACAGGTAAAAATAATACGTACTAAATTGAATGAAATAAAAGAACATTAATAAAAGTAAAATGTATTAAATGGAATGAAATAAAATTGGTAAAAGTAAAACGTATTAAAATGGAATGAAATAAAAGAACATTGGTAAAAGTAAAATGTATTAAAATGGAATGAAATAAAGAACATTGGTAAAAGTAAAAGAAATATAAAAATGATATATAAAATAATAAAATTATTATTCAATAAATATAACAATTTAATATAAAGAAAAAAAAATTAAAAATTAAAAAAATTACATAAAATAATTAATTGAATTAATTTAAAAATAATAACAAAAAAATTATATATAAAGTTATATTTACTTAATATATCATTACACTAATTATTAAAAAATAATAACTATTATAATGAAAATAATTATAAATCATAATAACAAAATATTACTAATTATTACATGTTATTTTATTTCATCCTATTAAAATAAAAAAAATATATATATAATATATAATATTAAATTTTTTATTTTTTTTATTTGTTCATTATTATTTGGTTGGTTCTTTTAATTTTTTTCTTTATAATAATTATAATTATTAATTAATTATTAAATTTTTTTTGTTAACTCTTTATTTTAAAAGCTATTTTTCTTTAAATTAAATATATTAATTCTATAAGATCATGAGTATTAAAAAAATATTCATTATCACTATTAATTAAAATTATCACAATTATTATTAAGTTTTTTTTATTTTATTACATCTTATAGAATTAATGTATTATTTAATTTTACAATACTATATCATTCTTATCTATTTATAATTTCATTTATAGTTTTTAATATTTTTTCTTATTATTATTAAAATTATTTTTTTATGATAAAAAATGAAAGGAAAACTTGAATTATGTTTTAATATAAAAAAAAATTACTTTTATTTTTTTTTTAATTCCAATAATAATAATAATTATATACACGTTTTTTTATAAATTAATTATATATTAAAAATATATAGATTTTAAATAAATGAATTTTTTTATTAAAAGTTTTTTTAATTATAATTTAATATAAAAAAATATAAAAAATATAATAAAATATAAATGAATAACATCATAAATTTTTTTTCTGGTATATTCTAATTTAATTAATGGATTCAGAATACCAGTTTTTGCTATAAATTATAAATTATTAAATATTTTAATTATTGTTTTTTTTTTTTTTTTAAAAAAATAAAAATTCTTAGAAATATAAAAATTTTTTCTTAAAAAAGTAAAGATAAAAAAAAAACACAAAATAGATTCAATTTTTATAACGTTAATTTGACTAAAAAATAGTTTTTTAAGTCATGTATTAAAGAGGTATTTTTTTATATAAATGATAATAATAATATCATAATACATAATAATTTGATAATATAAATATTTAAAAAGTCTTTTACTTTTTATAATAAAATGTTTTTTTACATTAAAAAAAATAAATTTATTATATAAATTATTATATAAAATAAAATTTTTTTATGGAATTTTTTTGCTTAATAATTATCCAAGCTTCGATATTATTTTTCTTATTTAATAAACTTTAAAACCTAATAAAAATTAAAATTTTTTTCAAATTATTATTAAATAAGGTTTTGTTTTAAAATTTTTCTTTAAATTAGTTTATAAATATTAAAAAATTTATTGATTATTTTTTAATGTTACACAGTTTCAATATTATAATAAATAGATTTAAATTATTTAATAATTAATATATAAGAGCTTTTTTTTTTTTAATCTTATGCTCTGCTATTTTTACTATTTATATATATTAATTTTGTATTATTACAAAGCAGGGTTGATGACCAATGATTTTTATTAAATAATTTTAACGTAAATAATTTATAATTAATATTAATATTAATACATAATAATTATATAATTATATAATTCTATAATTAATAATAATATAATTATATAATTAATAATAATATATTTTATATAAATAATCAATAAAGATGATATAATATGATATAACTTTTTTTTTTTATTAATAAACTAGTTTTATTTATTAATAATTAGTTAATTATATTCATATTCATTTATTATTTTTTATTATATTAAATAATATTTTAATCATAAAAAGTGATTAATTGAATTTAACTATAAAATAAAAATGTTTAATATTTTGTAAAAAAAAAAAAAAACATTTTTTTTATGTTACACTTAATTTAATAAACTTATTAATAACATCATTCATTATTTATCATTTCTTAGTCATTAACCATCCTTTTTACATTTTACTAATACTTTTTTTCTTATTTAAAAAAAAAAAGAGTGTAGTATATATTTGTCACTACTTTTACAATTTTATTTTACTTTTATTTTAATTTCTATTTTTATTTAAATGTTCATTAATAATTTTTTTAAAATCTATATTAACAATAAATTCAGTATTTATCAATTAATGGCTATACTTTATATATAAAAATTTAAATTATTTTTTATATAATTTATAGAAGTAAATAATGTAAATAATTTCTCATTATCATATATGTTACAACAAAATGACCTTTTTATAGTATATCTTAAACTAACCAATATAAAAAGTAATTAATTTTATAATCTTTCATGTTTAAACATTTTTAAATATTTACATAATATATATTACATTTATTATATATAGATACTTATATATATATTTATATATATATATATATAGTTTATATATAATCTACATACTATTACATACTTTTGATTTTTTTTTTTTACTTCATTATTAATATTTAATAATCTTTTTATATGTATATATTTATTAATTAATTTTAATTATAATTAATACTAACCCTATATAAAATAATGTTTTATGCTGCATTATTATTTATTTATAACTATCTTTTTTGTTTATTTTTTAATTTTTGTATTTTACTTCATAAAAATGATTTCATGTCATATAAAATATAAATTAGCATGAAAATATAAATGAAAAATGAAAAATGAAAAACAAAAAAACAAAAAAACAAAAAATAAATAAAAAACAAATGATTCATTAATTATTAATTCTTAATAATTATTATTAAATATTTATTTATTTATTTAATAATTATTATTAAAACATGCTAAAAAATATTAATTAAATGTATTAACATAATAAAAAAATGTTTTTTTTTTATTTATTTATAAATTATAAATTATTTTAAACCCTTTTTTTTTATTATTTGTGTTCACTAGTTATAAACCAGAAAAGGAAATAGTGTTGAACAAAAGATAAAGATTTTTTTTTTATTTAATAAATATAAATATAAATAAATAAATATAAATAAATAAATAAATATAAATAAATAAATAAATATAGAAAATATATAAATATGTAATGTCAATATAAATATATCTTATTCATATTTTATTTTATTTTATTTTATATTATATATTTAATATTTAATATATTTTTTTTTAAAATATATAAATATTTATTTATTTATTTAATTCTTATATATTTAATATATAATTTTTTTTATTAATTTATTTGTACAATTATTTTTTATTTATTTATTTATTCATTTATTCATTTATATAGATTTATCAATTAATACTTATTTATTTATTTTATTATTTTTCATTTATTTATTAATATAAAAATGTTACAGTAACAATTTTATTATGTAAAATTATAAAAAAAAAAAAAAAATAAGAGAAAAAAAAAGGGTTTTCTTTATTCTTATATTATCATTATTTATTATTAATCCTTTTATTCTTAAAGTAACTTTTTTTAATAATTTTTTTCTTACTATTATTTTTATTAGAAAATAGGAGATGATTAACGGTTAATTTTTTTCATATATAAATATATATAAAAAAATAAATATTATAAAAATTATTAAAAATAATTTATTTAATTAAAAATTTATATCATATTAGAGGTCATTCCTACTCTTTATTACTAATACGATAATAATTTTTAATTATTATTAATATTTTTTATTATCATTCTTTAAATATAATTATTTAAAGGATATATAAATATAAATATAAATATAAATATAAATATAATAATTATATATATTTTTTACTTTTCATATGTTTTTTTTTTTATTTATTTATATTTTATTATTTTTTTTTCTTTGATGGTTGGATACACTTTTTATAAATGTAAAGGTAACACGGGATGTTTACTAAAATATATTTATATTTATATATATTTTTTAAGGGATTTTTTTTAAAAAAAAAAAAAAAAAAAAAAAACGGCTTTTTTAAATTGCCCAAACTCTATAACTAAATGGTGAAAATAAAAAAATTTTTTTTTTATTATTTTCCTTTTTCCTCTTTTTATTTGCATAATTATTAAAAAAAAATAATAAAACATAATATAGTTTTTTTTTTTTTTGTAGTTATTTATTTATTCAATAATTATTAATAAATTAATCATTTTTATATATATATTATTTTTTATTAGAATTAGTTGTTTAGTTTTTTTGATAATTAAATTTTGATAATTAAAACAAAAATAAAATATAATAATACTTATTATTAATTATATAATTAATTAATTATTCATTTATATTATTTATTCATGTTTTATATCAAAAGGAAAATTAATAATAATTAACCATACTTTAAAATAAAAAAAAAAAGAAAAGTCGAAATATAATAAAAAGAAAAAAAAAATAATTTATAGAAACATTAGTGAAGAAAAATAAGAAGTAATTTAGTAATTTTAAAAATTACAGAAAAATAAAAAAAATAAAAATAAAAAAAAAAATAAAACAAATAATCCTATTATTATTAATATATATCATAAATATATTACAATATAATCTTATTATATTATAATTAATAATAATATCTATCCTGAATATATTATAATATAAATTAATATATTCCTGAATATAAAGTATATTTAATAGATTTAATAATTTATATATATGATAAATTTTATATTTTATATATAGAGTAATAGAAATTTTTTGATATATATTTAAATATTATTTTATATAATGTATAATATATTAATGTATTACAATAATATATGTATTAATATTATTAATAATTAAAACAATTCAATGATAAAGTTTTAATTATTTTTTTTTTATATTTATATCTAAAATAAAATAAAATAAAATAAAATAAAATAATTATAAAATAAAAAATAAAATATTAAAATAATTCAAAACTATTATTAATTATTAATTAATAAATGTAATAAAATGTAATAAAAATTAATAAATAAATAATATTTATTAATATCATAAAAAATTTCAGTCACAAAAAAATTTTTTTAGAATTAGTTTTTATTTCAAACTTAATTTATTATGATTTTTTAAAAAAAATTATAATATTAAACAATATCCATTCTTCGGTATTAATAATAAGAAAGTATTTTATTATAAAAAAAATTAGCATATAATATGATAATATATATATTATAAATAAATTAACATATAATATAATATAATATAGTATATAGTATATAGTATTATATATAAATTATTATACTATTAATATTTTATTATAATATGTTATTATATTTTATTTTTATAATAATTTATTATTTTTTTTTCTGTTTTAACATTAAATATTAATTAAATAATATCGTACCAATTAAATAAATATATATGAATATATGAAATTTAATTTATAATAGTATATTTAAATAGGAATATAAATTACAATATAAATTAGAAATATATTTAATTAAAGTTTTGATTTTGAGTTTTTAATTTAATTAAAATTGTGTAACGTTAAACTTTATTTTTAGAGGTTTTAGTTTTGAAACATTAACACAGGATAATCTAATTAAAAATGTATGAGAAAAAACAAAAAGTAAAAAAACTAAAAAACTAAAAAATCTAATAAAAAAATTTAGCAATGAATTAAATAATTTAAAAAACAAATGTTAATTTAAAGAAGAATGTAACAAAAAATAAGTAAATAAATATATAATATATAAATAAATAAATAAATAAATAAATAAATGAATAAATTAAATAAATCTATAATTAATTAATACAAATCTTCATAATGAATAATTTTTTTACTAATAAAGTAAAATAAAGTAAAATAAAATAAAATATTTATTTGTATACAATTAAGTAAAATGTAATCATTTAGTTTATTAGTAATTAATTTAATAAAGTAAATTCATTGAATGAAAAGAGAAAGTCATATGTATCCTTAAAAACTAATTAAAAACTAATTAAAAAAAAAATAATTTATTTATTAATGATATGATACATATACAGGAATTTTTACAGAATATTAGGAATAATATTTAATAAAAATACCAATAATATAAATGTTTTAATATGAGAGGAAGGATGAAATAATAATTATATAATTATATATGATGTTTTGTCATTTAACCATAATGTCTTTTATTTTGTTTTATTTTTGATTACTACAAACTAAAAAGTATTTATTAATACCAAAAACAATAAAAAAAATATTGGATTTATTTTAATGTTCATATATTCTATATTCTATATTTTTTTTATTTTATTTTATTTTATTTAATCTCTACTACCTTGAGTAATCTTTAAATGTATACAGTTAATTATAACTGTCGTATGACTTTTAAATTTAAATTATTATTAATTAAAATATATAAATTATACAATAAATTACTATAATTAATTATTTAAAAAGAAAAAAATAGTTTTAGTATTATTATTTTTTACTATAATAGTTATTATTATTATTATTTGGAGTATTTGTTATTATTTGTTATTATTTTTCAATATAATATAATTTTGAATTTTGAATTTTGAATTTTCAATTTTGAGATACTTTTAACTCTAAATATTATAATAATTATTATTATTATTAATAACCTCTCTTCAAAAAAAATATTATTGTTATTTATAATATTTATTTATTATATTTATTATAATTTAATCTTATTTTTTTTTTTTTTTTACAAAAAAAAATTTTTTTTTTTTTATTTTGATATTGTTAAATCTAGTATATTAACTTTAATTATTATCATTCCATTTGAATACTTTATCTGCATTTATATGATATAATATATTATATGTAGTACAATATATTACAATATAAAACAATATATGCTTTTAATTTTATTTTTATATTAAAATTATATTTGCCACTTAAAATTCTATACATAATAATATGATGTAATATATTATAATATATTAATCGATAAAATTTTAATTTATTTATCATATTATTTTATTATTATTTAATTTATTGTGGATTATAAAATTAAAATAAATATAAAAAAAAAAAAAAAAGATAAATATTAAATATTAAAATATTAAATATTAAAATATTAATTATTAAAAGAAAAATAATAATAATAATAATAATAAATAATAATAATAATAATAATAATAAATAATAAATAATAATATTGAATAATAATATTAATAAATTTATTATTTTTCTCATTTATATAAAAGAATAAAAATTTTCCCTCGATTTGAATTTTTTTTTTTTTTTTTTCTTTTTACAAATAAATAAATTTTAAAAAAAATTTATTATTTAAAAATTTATTAAAAAAATATAGATAAACAATAAAAAAAAAATAATAAAAAACTTTTTATTTCAAAATGAAATTCGCTCAAATTGCTCTTGCTTTAGTTGCTGCCACCGTTGCTCTCGGTGATGCTGTCAGTCTCTCTGGTGACTGTAAAAAGGAATTCCAAAAGTACGCTGAATGTGGTGACACTAAGGCTGCTAAATACGATGACTTTGTTAAGATTTACGAATCTGAAAAATGTCAAACCTATTACAAGGACCCAATTGCCGCTCTTAAGAAGTGTGATGACTTAGACCAAGATACTAAGGACAAATTAATTGCTGATGTTAAATTCTCTCAAGCTTACAACATCTTACACACTGCTAGAGATGAAAACGGTAAATCTTGTCCATTATACAACAGCAAGCACGATATTGCTAAGGTTAAGGACACTTGTGGTTCCGCTAAGTGTGTTTCTTCTTCCATTGAAGCTTACAAGCTTTTCGCTGAAGGTAAGAAATTAAACAAGAACAAGGAAACCACTATTGAAAAGTTCAACTCTATCTTAAAGGAATTAGAAGCCTGTGGTGGTGCTGCTGCCGCTGGTGCTGCTAACGCTGCTACTGATGCCGCTAACGCTGCTGCCGGTGCTGCTGCTAACGCTACTGATGCTGCTGCTGCTGCTGCCGGTGCTGCTGCTAACGCCACTGCTAATGCTGCTGGTGCCGCTGCTAACGCCACTCAAACTGCTCTTAACAACACTGCCAACAATGTTGCTAACGCTACTAATGTTGAACAAGCTAATGCTTCTGGTGCTGAATCTATTAAGTACACTGTTGCTTTATTAGTTGCTACTCTTTACTTATTATTATAAGCAGTTTAAAATAAAAATATTTTTTTATAAATTTAATTTGATTATATAATAATATTTTTGGTCATTTTTTTACTCTATTCCTAATTGAAATAAAAAGTTGAAAAAAAATATTTATAAATATATATTATCCTTATTTATATATAAAAAAAAGAAAGAAATATATAATATCTTATTATTTTTTTTTATAAAATATATATATATAAAAATATTTATTTTTTATATTGAAAAAAAAAACAACTATATATATTTTTATTTTTTATTGTTAAATAGACAAATTGCTATTAAATATATTTTTTAATAAATCTTATTATAATAATAGATATATAAATTAAGAAAAAGAAAAAAAAAATTAAAAAAAATATTTAAAAAAAAATTAAAAAAACAATAAGAAAAAAAAATAACACTTGTAAAAAAAACCAAAAAGATAAAAAAAAAAATTACGTAAAAAACGAACAAACAAATAAAATAAATAAAAAAAATTTTAAAATTAAAAAAAAAAAGTTTAAAAGTTTTTTTTTTTTTATGAGGAAGTGCAAAATATTAAAATATTTTAAAAGAATATAGGATGAGTTATATAATAATAATGTTATAAATATATAATATATAAGTAAAGTAAATATTTTTTTTTTTATTTTTATTTTTTGCATAGACAATTTTTTTTTTTATAAAAAAAAAAAATATTTAATTTTAAAATTAATTTAAATAATAATTTTAAAATTAAGAAAAAAAGTTAAAAAGCAAAAAAGCAAAAAACAAATTAGAAAAAATTAAAAATTAAAAACCAAAAATATATAAAAAAAAACTAGAAATTATAAAAAAAAATAAAAAATAAAAAATAAAATAAAATTAAAATAAAATAAAAGATAAAATTTAAAGACACTCTAAAAACAAAAAAAAAAAAAAATTATGGTTTTAAACAATATTTTTTAATATTTCTTTATGTGTTTTTAGTCTAAAAAAAAAAAAAAAAAAAAAAAAAAAAAAAAAAAAAAAAAAAATTTATGTGTTTTTTTTTTTATGTGTTTTTTTTATATTAAAAACATGATTTTAATTGTTTAATTAAAAGGTAAGTTTTAATTTATTTATAATTTATTTATATAAAGTGATTTTTTAATGATCAAATTTTATGTTATTTTTCCTTCTTTTTTCTTTTTCTTTCTATTCTTTCTTTAATTAATTATTAAAGTATTATTATCAAGTAATAATAATAATATAATAACTAAATAATATAATTAATTAATTAATTAAACTTTCAGCTAAAAAAAAAATAAACAATTTTTTTTTTTTTAGCATATTAATTAATTAATTAATTCATCAGTTATTGTTTGTTAGTTAGATTATTATATATAGTATCGTATCCTAATTTTATTCCTATGCAATGGCAAAAAAAAAAAATTAATACACACTCTCTAAAATCTAAAAATTTCCATATAATGATATATTAATATTAATATGCAAGAAAGAAAAAGAAAAAAAAAATTTTTTTTTTTTTTTTACTGCATTAAAGAGTTTTAGAGTTTTAACCTATATATATATAAATGATAAATGATATTTATAAATGTTATATAAAGTTAAAAAAAAAAAAAAGTTGTTTAAATTAGGCAATCTTTTATAGTTATAAACCAAAAATAAAAAAATATAAAAAATATATATATATAAAAAAACAAGATTTCCTAATTTATATTTATTAAAAATAATAGTAATTATTAAATATTTATTATTTATTATTTATTATTTATTATTATTTATTTTATTGTTTTTTTTTTTATTTTTTATTTATATTATAATTATATGATAAATTTAATAAATTTATTTATTTTCAAGTTGGGTTTGATTATTTATATATTACACAATTGAAATGCTTTAAATTAAAATGTATATAATTAATTAAAGTTATATATATTATAATATAATTATAATATAATATATTTGAATCATTTTTTTATGGTATATAAAAATAAATAAATAAAATAAAACTTATGAACATTTTCATTAAATAGAATTATTTAATTAATTATCTGTGATAATATATAATATATAATAATATATGTATTATATGATATTATATATATAATATATATTAAATTATTTTATAATAAAATAAAATGTTGATAAAAATAACAATAATAAAAAAAAGCAAAGCCAAAAATAATAATAAATAATAAATAATAACAGAATTACATTACATTATGTATTTATAATCTATACAATGTATTATAATATATTTGGCAAACATTAAAAAATGCGAATAATAAAAAAAAGATCATTCATAAAAAAAAAAAATAAAGATTTTAATTAGTCAATAATAATATTACTTATTATTATTATTATTATTATTTTTATTCTTATTTTATTTTTATTATTTTTTTATTTAATAATAATAATAATAATAATAAAAAGAAAAACTACTTTAAATAAAAAAAATATTGGAATTATTATATAAAAAATAAAATATTATATATAAATTTTTTATAATAATAATTTTATAAGTCAGATTTTTTTGATTTAATAATATATTAAACTTAAAAAAAAAAAAAAAAAAAAAAATTCAAAAGAGTGGATAAATTAAATAAAAAAGAGTGGATGTGATTTTTTATTTATTGATCACGATCATTTTTAAAAAAAGAATAATTAAAAAAAAAAAAAAAAATTTTTTTTATTATTTTTTTATTTATTATTTAATTTTGGGCTATTATAACTTTATTTTTAAAATTTAAAATAATAAAAATTAAAATATATATATATATATTTATCAATTATTTATAATAACAATTATTAATAACAATTATAATAGCATTTATAATACCAATTATAACAATATTAAACTTTAACTATAATCAATATTAAAATTATGAAATAGTAATAAAATAGAAACAAAAGTAAAAAAAAAAAAACTTATTTCAAGAGAAAAAAAAATAATTAAAAGAATAATAATAATAATAATAATAATAATAATAATTAAATAATTATAGTAAATGTATGGCTTTGATAAATTAGTTCTTATTTCTAATTTTTTTTTAAATTAGAAATAAAAACTAATTTAAAAAAAAAAAAGTATTTAATTTTAACAATATTAAATTTAAACTTTTTTTTTTCTTTTTTTTACAAAATTATTATTAAATATACAAAAAAAAAAAAAAAAAAAATTTAAAATAACAATTATATTGTTTTTTCATTATTTTATTAATTAAAGTATAAAAGAATAAAAAAAAAAAGTTTAAATTATTTTCTGTATTTTATATATATTTATATATATATATTTATTTATTTTATGAAAATTCATAATTATATTATTTATTTCTATCTATTACATCTTGATTAATATTATTATTGTTTTTTTTTATAGATATATATATATAAAAATCAATAAAAGAAAAATAAAAAATGACTAATTTTTTTTTAAAAAATGTTAGTCATTTTATATATTAAATGATAGTAATTAAAATAATAAATTCAATTAATAATTATAAAAAAAAAATAATTATACTATTCATTAAGATTAAGAATAATACCTATTCTATTTAGAATATTTATTGTTATTAAAATAATCATAAATAATATAGTTATTAAATTATGATCGAATAAGATTAAATAATTTTAAATGTATCTTATAAAACATATCATTCTGTATATATATAATTATAAAATTGATAAAAAAAGGTGATCATGATATAAAAATGCTTTGAAAATGTAATTATAATAAATAAAAAAAAAAAACTATATATAAATATATTGATTATATTGATTATATTAATGATTATAATAATTTGAATCATGATGATAACATAGAAAAGAGAAAAAAAAATTTTTTTTCTTTAATTGTGTATTATTCATTCATTCATTTCTTTTTTACATATTTAAGATTTTTAATTATTATTGAATATCTTTAGAAAACTTATATATTTAGTATTTTATTTAATCTTATATTTGTATTATTTTTATAATATTGAATATTGAACAACAATTATTTATTCATTTTAATATATATTTAAAATATTGTCAAGAAATCTCTCTTTTTTTTTTTTTTAATGTATTAATTATATTAATCATATATTATAATAAATATATTATAAACATTATAAAAAATAATTTTATTAATTAAGAGATTAATTATTTTTATTAATTCTTTTTTTTTTTATATATATATATATATATTATTTTTTTCTAGTTAAGTGGTGGTTACATTTATATTTACATTTATAATTAATTAATTTGATTTGATTAAAGTAATATAATTAAAAAAGCTTAAAAAAAAAAAAAAAACTTTAAAATTTTTTTTTTTTTGGTATTACCATCCATTTTGTACGACATTAAAATTCATCAAAAAGAAAGTTAAAAACTTTTTTTTTTTTTTTTTTTTAAAAAATTAATTTTTTAATTGTTTGTTATTTTTATATTTAGCATTATATAATACACTTAGAATACTTATGAGTATTATGAGAATATGAGAATATGAGAATTATTATATATATAATAAGTAATAGATGATTAAAATATTATCTCAGAATAATTCAATTATTTAATTATAATACTAACAAAAAAAAAAAATTATATTAAAAAAAATAAAGAAAAGAAAAGAAAAGAACTTAATATAAAATAAACAGAAAAAAAAAAAGGTAAAATATCAAAAAATTTTTTATTAAAGTCTACATATGTAAAATAAATAAAATATTATTTCTATATAAGATTTTATTTTATTTTATTTTTTTTTCTCTAATAAAAATTTTATAATTTTATTCAGAATGAAAAATATTATTAATGTATTAATTAGTTTAAAATGAATATATAATCATAATCAGAATAATTGATAATAACAATAATAATATTTTTTTTTTTCTTTTCATAGCAGTCAGTCAGTCAGTCAGTTATATATAATATATACTTTATTGAATTTTAATATTAATTTTAATTCAAAAGAGTAAATTAATCCCCCAAAACATAAATCCTAAAAAAAAAAAAAAAAAACTGAGGAAAACTGAGGAAGAGAGTCCATATATTAATTTTATTAAGGTTATTTGATAAATGTTAAATTATATAATAAAGAAAAAGAGTAGTCTATATAAATTCCAAAAAATATTCTAAAAGAGATATATATTAGTTCCATTTAGAGTGTATAGAATTATAGATTTCGATGAAGTTATTATAAACTTAACTCAAAAAAAAAAAAAAAAAACAATAAAAAATTGAATTATATAATAAGAAGTAATTAAGATAGAACAATTATTACAATATATAATCAAGCCTTCATATAAAAATTATAATTTTTTTATTGGTCTTTCTTGGCCTTTTTTCTTATTGAATTATCAGCATCAGCATTAGCTTTGACGTACGTTCTTTGGGTATGTTCAAAATATTTATATATTTTGAACATACCCAAAGAGAATAAATTTCCATATGATAAGGATTAAGCATTGTTAAATTTGATTCTATAGGTTATATGAAATATTGGAGAGGGGGGGGGAAGGAATATTCATCAAAAAGTCAAATTGATCATATGAATATATTTTATAAACTTATACCCCCACCATTAGCAAAAAAAAATTTCACAATTAATTCGTTAATCTTTCACTAAGAAGAAAATATATTATTAATAATGATTATTTTTTTTATTTTATTCTTTTTCTTTCCTATATAATATAAATTTCTCATTTTTAAAATATATATAAAATAAATGTCTCATTTAAAAAAACAAATATATATATTTATAATATTTATAGAAAAGAAAAAAAATGGAAATTTCAAATATATTTTGTTTTATGTTATAAAGAAAAAAGGTAAGAAGACAAAAAATGATAGATAAACAATATATAATAATACAATTAATAAAAAAACTTTTATCTTTTTTTTCTTTAAATTTATTAATTTTAGAAAATAAAAAAAAAATTAGAAAAAAAGAAAATGTTAATAAAAAACAAAAATAAATATATAATTATATAATTATCCAAAAAAAAGAGGGAAAAAAAACTTATTTTCTTTCTATAATTAAGTAAAAATATAGGTAATTTTTTATATTTTTATATTAGTTACAAGTATTTAAATATGCTATAATATATATATTATATATATAAAAATTCTTGAAAATAATTATACATATTTATTATATTAATAAAAAAAAAGATATTATGTGAAAAAAAAAAGTTAAAAATTTTTAAAACTTAATATATATACTTTTATAAGCAAACTATACACACACTACACCCTCGACATATATAAATAAATTCTTAAGTAGTAAAAAAAAATATTTTTTATATGATAATTTAACAAAAAAAAATATATATATATTAAATATTCTTTTTTTTTTTTTACTTAAAAGAAAAGTACTTTTATACATATTATATACACCATCTTATATATTTGTTTTAAAGTTTTAACTTTTTATTTATTTATTTATTTATTTATTTATTATTTTTTTCGAATTTAATAATTAATAGTTATATTATGAATTTCATTTTTTATAATAATAATTATTATTATTATTATTATTATTTTATTTAATATGATATTGATAGTAAATAAATATATTACAATTTTTTATTTATTTATTTATTTATTTATTATTTGATATTTATATGATTTATACTAGTTATTTATATTATTTATGATTATTATTGAATATGTTTATTTATTTATTTATTTTAATTGTTTTATTTTTTTTATAATTATTTTTTTATAATTATTTTTTTATTTTTTTTTCTTTTATTAATTAATTAATTAATTAACGAAAAAAAATATTGTTCATTAAAAAAATAAAGCAGATAATGAAATTAATAAAGCACTAATACCAATTTTCTTAATAGATTCTGCATCACTTTTTTGTTCTGAAACTACATCATTAGCAGGTGTATCAGCTTGGGTAATATTAGCTAAAATATTATCATCAAGTTTTACCCCAGTTTGACATTGTTTTAAAACATTTAATATACTCTCTTTAAATTTGGCATTTTCTTCTGAAATAGTATTATCTAACTTATCGGATTCACATAAAAGAGTATAAGCTTCAACACTAGCTTTAGTACAAAGTTTTGAATTACAAGTTTGTTTAACACTTTCAATAGAAGAACTCTTTAATAATGGACATTCTTGATTCTTTTCATCTTTTACGGTATATAAAATACCTGTAGCTTGAGAAGCTTTAATATTGGATATATGATAATTTTTTTCTAAATCACTTAAAGTTTCATTACAACTTGGAAGTACTTCTAATGGTTTCTCGAAAAATTTTTTACATTTTTCAGAATTAAAAGTTATTTTAAATTCTTCAAAACTTGCTCCTTCATTACTTGTACATTCTCTGTAATTATCCATTTCAAATCTACATTTTTTATCATATCTAATACGAACAGAAAGTGAAGAAGTAACGGCAAGTAAACTTAAAAGAACAGTTGAAAATTTCATTTTTGTTTATTAAAAAACTTAATTTAATTAAATTGAATGGAATGGAATTGAATTTAATACAAAGAGGAAGGGTAAAAAAAAATATTATATATATTTATAATAATAATATTATCGTTTTTAAATAATATTTATATATTATTTATTTCTATATTGAAATTTAATTTTTAAATTTCTTTTTTATTTTTAAATTTCTTTTTTTTTTTTTGTTTTATAATAATTATTATTTACAAATAATTATTTTATTATTATTATTATTATTATTATTATTATTATTATTTTCTTTTAGTTTTTTTATTTTAATTTTTATTATTTTATTTTCTTTTCTTTCTTTCTTTTTTTTTTTTTTTTTTACAAAGATAAAAAAAATATTATAATATTATGATTTTTTTTCTTAATTATTTTATTCTTTATTTATTTTTTAAAATTTATTATTTATTATTTATGATATTTTATTATTATTATTATTTAATTCTAATTTCTATTGAATTTATTTGATGGAAAAATAATTAAATAAATAAAAAAAAACAATATAAAAATAATATTTATTAATATATTTAATAATAATATAATAATATATTTTCATTTAAATATATTATTTAATTTAATAAATATATTTAAATGAAAATATTATATTATAAAAGAATATTTTTTATTTTATATAATTATTTTAGTTTGAAATATTTTCATATATATATTTATTAAATAAATATTTAATGATGCAAATTTTATTTAATTAATTTATTATTTATTTATTCACTTATTTATTAAATAAATTTAATAATGTAAATATTATTTATTATTATTATTTATTTATTATTTATTTATTCACTTATTTATTATGTATTAATAATAATTTTTTTTTATATTTTTATTATGAAAATAAACATTTTCATAATTAAAGAAAAATCTTGAAATAATAATTAATTAATTTTTTTGTTCAACTTTTTTATATAGAAAAATTAAAGAATAATAATAACCATAATATATTATAATATATTATAATATATTATAAATATATTTTTATATTAAATAATAATTATTAATTAATAATTATGATTTCGATTTTAGGGTACATTTAATTTTAATATTTTTTAATTATCATATTGATTATTATAATATATTTTATGATATTTAATATTATTTAACAAAATTTATCATAAATATTTATTTATATTATTCATTTATTATTATTTATTATTTTTATTTATTTATTATTTATTTATTCATTTATTTTTTAAATCTTTTACACCATTTGTTTTATTTGTAAATTGTAGAATATTTTATAATTTTATATATTAATTTTATTAATATTTTTTTAATTTATGATTATAACCATATGATACATAAATAATAATAAAATTAATTATAAAATTAATTATAAATAATTATTTATTTCATCCTAATTTCAATCCTATAAATAATTAAATAATTATTTGAGATAAATAATAAATATGAAATATTTAAATATAAAGCAATTATTTATTTAAATATTATTTATTTATTTATTTAAATATTATTTATTTATTTATTTAAATATAAAGTAATTATTGAAATATTATTTATTTATTTATTTAAATATTAAAGTAATTATTTATTTAAATATAATTTATTTATTTAAATATTATTTATTTATTTATTTACTATTATTTAATTATTCATTTATATATTATTTATATATTTATTTTACAATTTGTGTAATTAATAGATAATATAAATAAAAAAGAAAAAAAAAAAAAAGATAAAAAGATAAAATTAAATAAAATAGTATTAATATTTTAATAATTCTTACTATATTAACTAATTATTATTATTATTATTATTATTATTATTATTATTATTATTATTAATTATTACTTATTAATTCTAAAAGCGTTTTTTTTTTTACTATATATTATATTAAAATTATAAAATGGTATATAAATTTTTTTATGTATTTATATATACTATGAAAATATTTATTTATAATTTTCATTCACTATTTTTTATTTTATTCCTTTTTATTATATATTCTTTGTCTTTTTTTTCTTTTTCTTTTTTTTCTTTTTCTTTTTTTATATTTTTATATTTTTCTAATAATTCTTTAATTTGATAATATAAATTATGTTTTTCTTTTTCTTTATTTTTATTTGTATTATTATTAGTATTGGTATAATATTGTGTTTTATTTAAGGAATCAAGAGATTGTCCTATATTATCTTCACAATAAATATCGGCTCCTTGTTCTAATATTTTTCTTATTATATGGATATTTTTACTTTGTAGGGCTGCAACAATGGGTTTTTTACCCCAATACCCATCTTCTTTATTCACATCGGCACCACAATCAATTAAATAATTGACAATAGATTCATTTTGTTGATTTATCGCTAAAATTAATGGGGTATCATTAAATGGTATTCTTTGATTAACATCGGCTCCTTTTTCTATTAAATATTTGGTTATTTCATCTTTCCTCTTTTTAATGGCTGTAATTAATGGGGTTTCTTGATAAATATTTTTTTGATTAATCATTATTATACCATCATCACCATCACTATCACTATTACCATTCATTAAATACCTTACGATGGAAATATTTCCTTCTTGTATGGCATTATAAAGAGGAGAATAGGCATGTTGTCCTTCTTTATTAATATTGGCACCCTTTTCAATTAAATATCTTACTATTGGTTCATTATTCATTTTAATGGCCCATATTAATGGTGTATCAAAATTTTCTCCACTTTTATTTAAATCTGCTCCATGATTAATTAATATTTGAATCATTTCCATTTGTTGACTTTCAATGGCATAAATTAATGGTGTATTACCATAACTTACTCTTTTATTAACATTAGCTCCATGTTGAATTAAATAGTTTACAATAGATTTATTTTTCATACGTATCGCTAATACTAAGGGTGTATTATATTTTCTACCTTCTTGATTAACATCTGCTCCATGATCTATTAAAAATCTAATCATAGATTTATCTCCAAATTCTATTGTAAAGTTTAATAAAGTTTCATCTCGTTCATCTTTTTGATTAACATCAAAATAATGATAATGACCATAATAGTTGTAAGGATTTTGATATTGATTTGGTGAATAGGGTGAATAGGGTGAATAAGGTGAATGTGGTGAATGTGGTGAATAAAGTGATTGTGATTGTGATTGGGATTGTCGTCGTTGTAATGGTGATGATGTTGATGTTGATGTTGATGTTGATATAGGTGATGATGATGATATTAGTTGTAATTTATAATTTTTTATTATCATATAATCTATTAATTCTTTATGATTTAATTTTATTAATTTTTTATAAAGATTAATATCAAGAGGGAGAGAATTTAAAGCTTGAAGATGAATACCATGATTACCCATAGACATTAAATAATGAACCATGGAGGAATTTTCCGATTTTATAGCATAAATTAATGGTATATTTCCATGTTGATCTTTAGCATTAATATCTAATTGATGTTCTACTAAATATTTTAATAGATTTAAACGATTATGACGTATAAGTGGTTCTATAATTTTAATTCTTTGATTAATTATAGTCATATTTACTCCCTTTTCTATAAATGATTTTATTTTTTCTTCATTTTCATTAATAATGGAACGAATTAATGAATATGTATTATATTCAATTTCTTTTTCCTTTTCCTTTTCCTTTTCTTTTCCTTTTTCATTTTCTTTTTCATTATTATTTTCTTTTCCATTTTTGTTATGCTCATCTAAAATTTTTTTAATTTCTTCATATATATTTTGATGTTCTTCATTATGATTATATTTTTCATTAATATCATAAATAGATTCCCCGGAATAACTAATATATTGTATATTGGCACCATTTTTTATTAAATATTTTACAATAAAAGGTTTTCTATTCATAATAGCTACCATTAAAGGGGTTTCATCCCATCGTCCTTCTTTATTGACATCTGCACCTTCTTCCACTAAATATTTAATCCATGGTTCATTAGTATGTTTTATAGTATAATTTAATAAGAAATCACCATGTTTATCAACTTGATTAATATCAAATCTTTCCCGATTATTATAAATGATATTCCATAATTCAGGATATTTTAATATATTTTTAAATAAATTAATATCAATTTTTATCATTAAATTATCTTTTTCAGCACCACATTCCATTAAATATTGAATCATAGGAGGATTTCCGGATTTAATGGCATAGATTAATGGGGTATTACCTTCTTCATCTTTCATATTAATATCGAAATAATTTGGTATTAATTCTTTTAATATTTCATATTTATTCCTATCCTTATTAATAGCATTTGAATCATTTATTTTAATATCAATTTTATTTTTATCCTCAATAATTTGATATTTAAATCCTAATTTATCTAATAATTCCACTAATGCTTTATCAGTAATTCTATTATTATTATTATTATTATTTAATACAGAAATTATGGATAAATCACTAGTTTGTCTTTCAAATTCTATTATATTATAATGTTTTACAACTAAAAATTTTAATAAATTAAATTCATCCTTAAGAATAAGTGCTTTAATAATTTTTGGACCTAAATAATCAAAATCAGCACCTGATTGAATTAAATAATTTATCATAGATATATTTCTACTTTTTATAGCATACATTAAAGCAGTATTTGAATTTTCATAGAATTTATTAACATTTAAATATTTAGGAATTAAGAATTTTAATAAATTAAATTTATTCAAATAAATAATTTCTTCCAATAATATATTTGTATAATGATCATCACTAGAAATAATCATTTTTAATAAATCTAATTCATTAGAATCAATAAGAAATTCTAATAATTCTATTCTATTATTAATATTATGAAAATCAGCATGACAATGAGTTATTAAATATTTTGTAATTGGTTTTTGACCAAAGGTAACGGTATAATTTAAAATTGTTTCATTATTTTTATCTTTTCGATTAACATCTAATTCATGTTCCATTAAATATTTTAATAATTCAAAATTATTATCTTGAATGACCGGTCTTAAAACTTCTATATTATTATTAATATAACTTATATCTGCTTTACAATTAATTAAATATTGAACAACAGGTAAATTTTGTGATTTAACAGCATATGTTAATGGGGTTTGACCATTTTCATCTTCACTATTAATATTTATACAGTTAGGAATTAATAATTTTAATATATCAAGTTTATTATTATTATTCTTATTATTATTATTATTATTATTGTTGTTGTTGTTGTTGTTGTTTTCATTATCATTATCATTATCATTATCATTATCATTATCATTATCATCACTATTGTTATCATTATTTTTAATTGTATTAATTAAATCTTCTATAATTTTATTATCAATATCATGAATATCAATTTGATGATCAATTAAATATTTAATGATTTCTTGTTTTTTACCATTTTTTAAAGCATCAATTAAATGATTATGACCAGGTTCATAATTTTTATCAATATTTAAATATTTTGGAATTAATATTATTAATAAATCAAATCTATCATTATGAATAATATCTTTTAATAAATTGGCCATTATAGAACTACTATTAATTTGATATTTTGAATTTTCCATTAAATATTCAAAAAGATTAACATTATCTTGATTATTACTAACTGTATAAGTTAATATTTCATTGTTAATTTTACTACCATTTTCTATTAATAATTTAATTAAAGGTAAATAATCTGTTTTAATAGCAAGAGTTAATAATGATTCCCCTTTTCTATCACAACAATTTACATCAAATCCTTTTTGAATGAAACAATTAATTAAATCAGTTTTTTCTTCTACCAAATAATTTTCACTTTTAAGTATAGAAATAAGTGGTGATTTAAAATAATAATGATTTTCTTCTTGTTGTTGTTGTCGTTGTTGTTGATCACTTAAAATATTTTTTAATATTTTATTGCTATTAAGTAATATTAAAGCAATTTCTTTATTTTTAAGAAGCAAAGCAATATCCATGATAGAATGAATATCATTTAATTTTTTCTTATGATTATTTCTATAAAAATCTTCTTCTTCTCTTTCTTCTTTTTCTTCTTTTTCTTTTAATTCAATTAATTTTTTTAAAGTAGTTATATCTTCTTTAAGAATAACATAATGGAAAAGACTATAACCATAAATATCAGTGTCATTAATATCATAATAATTTAATAAATATTCAAAAATTTCTTGATGATTTAATAAATATGATAAAGATAAGGGATTAAAATGATTGATTGAAATATCTTTCGTAGAATTATCATCATCATTATTACTAACTTTCTCTATAATATCTGAAATATTAAAATCGTTTTGTAATATACTATGGAAATCGGTATTATTATTGTTATTATAATCTCCAAAGTTATTATTATTATAATTACTTATATTATTACTATCATTATCATTATTATTATTACTATTACTATTATTATTACTATTATTATTATTATAATTATTATGTTGAATAAAATTATCTATATCATTTAATCTATTTGTTAATGATTTCACACAACTTATATCATTTTTATATATTGCATTATTTATTAAAAATTGATTTAAAGAATTAAAAGAAAAATTAATAGTAATATTTCTTTTAAATAAAATACTCAAAGCTAAATAATTTCTATATTTAAGCATTAATTCAAGTAAAGAATTGTCATTAACATCTTTTACATGAATTGTAGCAGCATGATCTAATAAATAGATAAATATTTCTTTAGCTTTATTACCATAAATAATACAATAGGATGATGTAATAATTGGGTATTCATTATTTTTATCTTTAGCATTAATATCAAGATTATCTTTTAATTCATCACTTTCAACAAAATATTTAATTAATTTTAAATTTTGTAATTTTATTAATGAATTTAATATTAATGATAAATATTGACGATTAAATGATTTCACAATGGATAAATCTATTTGATTCGTTTCATTTAATGATTTCAATGAATAAATATTTAATAACTTTTCTAAAGTTAATTTTATAACACTAGTATTATCTATTTTATTAGCAGATAATAATAATTTTTCATAATTAATATTATTTTTATCCTTTTTATCATTAATACTACTTAATTTTTCTATTAAATATTTTATAAGATAAATATTATTATAACGATTGGCATGAAATAAAATCTTATCAATATTCATATTTTGGATATCATTTATACTATAATAACAAGAGAAAATAGTTTCAATTATATAGTCAATATGTGGTATATTATTCATTTTACTTACAGCTATTAAAATTTTTTCAACCATTTTATGATCAAATGTTAATGTTGGATGCGTTAATACTTTATTAATAAAATATTGGAAAATATTTACATCATTAATTTTATTAGCAATTAATAAAATATCTTTAATTTTGATTTGTTGATTAAAATCAAAAGTTTCATGATTTATTAAATGATCAATTAAGAATTGTGTGTATTGGTCATTTTCAATTTTCATTGATGTTAATACCATATCTTCAACCATTTTAGAATCTACATTAAATTCTTTGCAACTTAATAATGTTTCAATAAAATATTTTAAAAATGAAATAATATTATTATTATCATCCTTATTCATTTGTTGTAAAATAAATAACATTCTTTTTATATTCATTCTTTTATAATCAAATGATTCATGATTTATTGATTCTTTGAAGATAAATTTAATTAATTCGGTGAAATCATCACTATCTGAACAACGATATGTATATTGATTCATAATAGATAATATATTTTCAAAATTAATACTTTTAAAGTTAAACGTTTTATGATTTAATGCCTTTTTATAGAAAAGTTTTATTAAATCATAACAGTCTTTGGACTCAGTATTATTATATACATTAATCTTAGTAAGAATTAATATTACTTTTTCGAAATCAATCATTTCAAAATTAAATGTTTTATGATTTAAAAAATTATTAATAGTTAACTCCATTAAATCATAAAAGAATGATGAATCGGAATCATCCTTATTATTATGATGATATTTACTAATAATTGATAATAAATTTTCAAAGGAAATATTTTTAAAATCAAATGATCTATGATGAAGAGAATTTTCAATAAGAAATTCACATAATTTAAAATAACTTAATTTATCAATTTCATTAATTTCACGTATTTTATTCATAATTAATAATATTTTATCCAATTTAATATATTTAAAATCAAAAGTTTGATGATTTATAGATTTTTGAATGAAAAATCTTAAAATGTTATAAGTCATATTATTAATTTCACTTATATTTAATAAAATATTTTCAAAATTAGTAGTTTTATAATCAAATGATTCATCCGTCAATATTTTTTCTATGAAAAATTCTACGATATCTAAACGATATTTTATTCTTGTCGATTGTAAATATTCTTCAATATTAAAATGTTCGGAATCAAATAATTTAGAAGTAAATAGTTTTTTTATTAAAGAATAATTATGTTCATAAATAGCTTTATCCATTAATTTATACATTTCAAATTTATTAAAAAAAAGATCAGAATTAATGAAAGCATTACGAGAAAAAATTTCTATAGCCTTATTATTATTATAATATAAAGCTTCAAAATACCATTCATGTTTTATAATAATTTTTGATTTTTCCTTTAAAATGATTTGATTTAATTGATCATGAGATAATAAAATTTTATTCTTTGAAATGCTAAGTAATTTTAAAATAAATGTATTATCAAAAATATAATAATTAAATATTTTCATTAATAAATCATTTTTATTATTACGAATTAAACTTGTCATTAATTTTGCAGTGATAACATATCCATTATTCAATATAAAATATAAATTTTGACGATTTAATAAATGTTCATTATAAAATTTATAGATAATATCTGAATCATGAATTTTATAATTAATGTTTGCCCCTGATTTTAATAATAATTTAGTTAGTTCAAATTTATTATTAGAAATAGCACAAGTTAATGGTGATTTAAAGTTATGAGTATTTTTATCATTAATACTATAATCTAATGAATCGTAATAAGGAATAATAAATTTTATGATATCTAAAGAACAATCCTTTTCCATAGCATAAAGTAATAAATCAAAATTTTCATTATTATAATAGGATATAACAATATGATTTTTTTTAATATAATTTTTTAATTCGGTTAAATTATTCATTTTAATAAAATTTTTTATAGTATCCCTTTTTTCTTCAATATGATCAAAATTCTTTAATAAATTTTCATCGATCGAAATATTTAATTCCTTATTTCTAATTTTTTCTATAAACATCATTAAGTTTCCATTATTAGATGTTCTTTCTTCCTTCTCTAATAATTGATAAATTTCATTTAAAATTATATCTTGTCTTCGAATATCATTATTATATAATATCTTAATGGCATTATAATCCTTTTGATTCAAAGCTAACTTATAAATAGATTTATTAAGACTTAATTTATTTTTCTCTTTATCTAACAAACATTGTAATTCATGATTGGATAATGGCTTTTTATTTGTATACAAATTAAGTAAGTTTATTATAAATAAATTGTTATACGAAGAACCTTTAAGAATTTTTTGTAGTATATCTAATTCATTATTGACAATAAAATCCTCTATTTTTGTTGAAGTGATATAAAAATCATTATTCAAAATATATTTTAAATTTTTATTATTAAATAGTTGATTTTTATATAAACAAGTTAAAATATTACCATAATTTATATCAGCACCTAATTTTATTAAATAATCGAAAATTTTATATTTATTTTCAGAAAGTGTAAAATAAAGTAAGGGAACACTTTCACCGTCTTTGGTTAATACATTATAATCAAAATGTTCATAATTACATTGTTGAATAATATATTCTAACATTTTTATGGAAACACTATTTTCAATTAAAAATTTTAAAATATCTTTCGATTCATCATATTTACTATTGAAAAAGAAAGAAGATAATTGAATATCATTATTTCTTATATATCTTTTAAGTTTAATAACACTATTGGTTTTAATTAAATTTAAAATATATTCTTCTTTTTCAGATTCTGTAACAATATTTCTTATTTTTTGAAGAAATTCGTTTTTACTTGGAATTGTTATTTCTCGATTTTCAACTTTTTTTAAAAATTCTATTCTTGTATCCCTATCACAACCTTTAAATATATCATAAAAATCATTTAATATAATATTTTTATTTAGGAAACCATTTTCATTAAAAATATTAATAACTTCATAATTTCGACTATCAATGGCGACTTTATATAATGATTTATTAAAATCTTTTTCTTTTTCATTAACTAAAATATCATTTAATTGTTTATCAGATAACACTACTTTATTTTTATAATAAGTAAGTAAATTTAAAATAATTGAATTATTAAAATAATAATTCTTAAAAATTTGTTTTAAGAAAAAATTTAAATTATCTTTTATTAATTCTGACAATAATGTCTGTGCTATTTTTAAATTTTTATTTAAAATATATTTCGCATTTTTTACATCAAGAACTGTTTTAAGGGTATTATAAGGTATAAAATTTATATCTGCACCATAATCTATTAATAAATTAGCAATTTCAAAATTATGTTTATTAATGGCAGTTGATAATGGAGTCTTATTTGTATTATTTAGACTTTCACAGCAAACATAATTTAATGTTTTATATTTACCATTATTTATTAAAAATTCTATTAAATTAATTGAAACATCATTTTCAATGGAATATATTAAAATATCAAAGAATTTATTATTTAATTGATTAATTTGAATTTCATTATCTTTAAGATATTTTTTCAATTCAGTAACCCTATTATTTTTTAATAATGAACTAATATTTTGTTTTATTTCTTCTTTATTCATATTTACTTAAAAATATGTAGAATAATGAAATTATAATTGTAATAATAATAATAAATAAATAAATAAATATTACAAAAAAAATATTTATTTATTTTTTCTTATTATTAAAATTGTTTTTCTAATCTTATAATTTATATGTATCTTAATAATATTTTATTTTCTAATATTTAAATTTTTGTTTTAATAATAATAAATAATATTAAACAAAAATTTTAACTAATAAAATAAGGCGTTATTAATTATTAATTAAGAAATAAATTAAAAAATGAAAATAAAATAATCCACTTAATGATTTTATTTATAATAAATTTCTAGTGTGTTACACAACACAATTTAAAGAATTAAAGATTCTATTTTGTTTTATTATTAATATAAATATATATAAAAAAAATATTTAAAAATTTAAAAAAACTGTATGAAATATTAAAAAATCTAATAAATCCTATAATAAAAAAATAAATCACAAATCAAATAGGTTAGTTAACCTAATGTTTTTAATAATAGTAATAGAATAAAAAAAAAATATATATATAATAATAATAATATCAAGAAAAAAAAGTTACTTGAATTTACTATTTACTTTAACAAATTGATAACAAATTTTTAATAATATATATGACTTTAAAATAAGATTTCATTTACAATAATATAAAATTGTATTATTGATTTATTAAACTAAATATTTTATTAAGTAAAAGACACAATTAATAAATTTGCTCATATTAATTTTTATTATTGTAAAAAAAAACAAGTTAATATAAAAATTATATATATTATAAAATATATATATAAAGATAATCTTTTTTTATTAATAAAAAAAAAAAACATTTTTTTATTAAAATCAAAAAATCATAAATAATTGAAAAAAAAACAAGTTAATAAAAAAATTATATATAATTATAAAATATGTATATAAAGATGTTCTTTTATTATTAATAAAAAAAAACATTTTTTATTAATATCAAAAAATAATACATAATGATAAAAAAATAAAATATTTTAATTATATATAATTATAAAATATATATATAAAGATGTTCTTTTATTATTAATAAAAAAAAACATTTTTTTATTAATATCAAATCATACATATTGAAAAAAAAAATATTATTTAACTATTTTAATAAATTTAAAGTTTATATATAACTATTTTAATATTTTTATTTTTAAATCATATAAAATATAATTTTATAAAATAATTATCAAGTTTTATTATAATTCATTTTTTAAAATTATGTAATTTATTTAATAACAAAAAAAAACATAGATTATTAAATATATAAATATAATATTAACATATATATATATATATATAAAGTTTATAAATTTCATAGATTAATATTTTTAATGACTATTACTTATTATAAGAATAATAACATATGAATAAGATTTAATGTTTTAATATAAATAATATTATTTTTTGAATCTTTAATAAGTAAAAATCAAATATCATCATAATATATTTTTTATTAATAATTATAACTATAATTTATTTATTATTTTTAAAAAATCGGAATACATATTATTATTAAATGTTAAAAAAAAAGATTCAAGTTTTGATATTTATAAAATATTTTGATATATATATATATTTAAATATAAACTTTAATTATATTTATATACTTAATTATAATTTTAAATTTCTTCTTTTCTTTTCATTTATATATATATATGTTTTTTCTTTTTTTTTATATATATTTAATTATTTTATTTTTTCACTTTTTTTTATTATATATATAATATTTTTTGTTTTTTATTTTTTATTTTTCAATAAATTACTTTTCTTTTTTATGTCTATTAAAAATTGCTTCTTAATTATTTCAAATGTACATTTATTATTGTAATAGAGTAATAATAAAAATAATAATAATAATAATTATCAATTTTGAAATAATATAATTTAATGATTATTTTCTTTTTTATTTTTTTATTATATAATTGCTTTTAATTTTAAATGTTTATATGATACTTTTTAAAAGATGTCTCATATTATTCTTAAAAAATAAAGTTATATATTCATAATTTAACATCTTTTTTAATAATGATTTTTTATTTTATTTTTGAAAATTTTTAAAAATAATCAAGCTAAATTGAATTATTAAACTTGAAAATTTTATTTTTTTATAATGTAAAAATAAATAAAAATATTATTTTATTTATTAAAAAAAATAAAAAAATTAAAATTTCAATTAAAAAGTTTTATTATCATATTTTGTTCTTATTAGTCTTTCTTTTTTTGATTTTAAATTTTTTTAAAAGAAGTTTATTTTTAAAATTTTAAGATATTTAATTATTTTATTTAAAATATTAAAAAACTTATTTTTATAATAAATTCATTGTAAAATTCTATAATAAAAATAATAAATTTAAAATTAAAAATAAAGATATAATTAATCATAAAAGAAAAAAAAAAATTTTTTTTATAATTAATTTTATTTAGTGATTTAGTGATATTGATCAAAATTTTATTGACTTTGTACATATATAACTTTCGCTTAATAATATTGATTAAAATCTTATATTATTATTATATATATATATATATATTAAAAAAATTAATAACAATAATATTATGATATTATTTGTTTTTAATTGATATTTTTCTTTTGTTTATATTTTTTATTATTAATAATATCAGTATCTACTTTTATTTTAAAAAACTAAATTATTAATGGGAATATAATTATTAATAATAATCATTAATAATAAATTAAGAGACTTGTTAATCTTTTTTTTTAATGTTATATAGTATTTTTTTTAAAATAGCTTTAAAAAAATTATTATATATTTAACTTTTTTTAAAAAAAAAAATTTAAAAAAAAAAATTAAAAAAGATATTTTTAAATATAACAATAAAATAAATATAAATAAAATTAAAGTAAAATATAATTTTTAAAATTTATACTTTTTCATTGTTTTGTTTTTTTTTTTATTTTTATTTTTACATTTTATTTTTATTTTGTTTAATTTTTTTTTTCAGTGAAAATAAAAAATTTTTTTTCTTTTCTTTTTTTTCTATTTTTTTTTTTAAATATTTATTTTCAGTTTCTTTCAGAAATAATTTTTCATTAATTATTATCATCTATAAAATCTTTCATTTTTAATTTAATATATATATATAAATAAAATGAGTAAACTTGTTGCTGACCCAGAAGTAATATATGATTTATTATTATTATTATATTCAAAATAAGATTAAAATATAAAAACATTACTAAAAAAAAAAAAAAAAAGAATTAAAATAAAAATGAAAATGAAAATTATATAAGAAAGAAAGAAAAAAAAATGAAAAAAAAAGAGAAAAATTAAAATAAAATATATATATTTAAAATAAAGTATACTAATTATTTATTACTATTCATATCTTTTTTAATATCTCCTTTAAATAAATATTTATGTATAATAATATCAATTATAAATAAATATGTTATCAAAAAAAATTTATATATTGCAATTGAATAATATAAAAAAAAATAAAATAACAATAATAAAAATTTAAAATTAAAAAAAAAAAAAAAAAAAAAAAAAAATCACAATTACCCCACCCATAATAGATTAAACAATCATACGACAAGATTCGTGATGACAAAGACCCAATGATGTGGGTTTTATTAGAATATGTTGATGATAAGGTAATTTGTTCAAAAAAATAATAAAATATATTATTATTTTAAATAAAATTTTTTATGTTAAATAAAAAAAAAACGAATATTCAAATCCAAAAAAAACATTATACTTATTCCAAAAAAAAAAATTTTTTATTTTATTTTTGTTTTTTTATTTATTATTATTAATATTAGACTGATGAATTAAAGGTTTCTGCTA
The DNA here is from genome assembly GCA_002104895.1 of Anaeromyces robustus. Classification (NCBI taxonomy): domain Eukaryota; kingdom Fungi; phylum Neocallimastigomycota; class Neocallimastigomycetes; order Neocallimastigales; family Neocallimastigaceae; genus Anaeromyces; species Anaeromyces robustus. Next base: position 82,348 of record MCFG01000138.1, on the reverse strand, counting down.
CTGGTACTGGTGGTATTTCTGAATTCAAGAGCAATTGTAAGCAAGATCAAGCTGCTTTTGGTTTCATTAGAGTTAATGCTTCCAATGATCCATTATCTCAAAGAACTAAGTTTGTCTTTGTCAGTTGGTGTGGTTCTAAGGTTAAGGTCATGAGAAAGGCTAAATTATCTATTCATATTTCTGATGTTAAGACTGTCTTCAAATCATTTGCTGTTGAAATTAACGCTACTATTCCAGAAGATTTAGAAGAAAGCACTGTTATGTTAGCTGTTACTAAGGCTATGGGTGCTAACTATGATAGACAAACTTCTAACTATTAGATCAAACTGAATACTATAAAAATATAAATAATAATAATTACCACAAAAAGAAATAAAAATATAAATAAATTTGAAACACCTTTTTTTATTTATATATAAGAAAAAGTGGGAAAGTTTAAATATAAAAGAAACAAAAAAAAGAAATAAGAAAAAAAAATAAATAAAAATTAATTAATTTATTAATAATAAATTTGAAGATCTTCTTTAGAATATAATAAATTATCTTTAAAAAAATATATTAGTATATTTTAAAAATGAAAAATGAATTTATATTAATAAAATAAAAAAAATAATAATAAAAAATAAAAAAAATATTATAAACTACTCAAAAAAATGACATTATAAATTATTTTATCATTGAATTTAAAGCATATAATAATATGTTAAATACATATAAGTTTTTTTTTAAAAAAAAAATATTATTGAAAATGATGAAAAAAAGATAGAAAAAAATTATATTATATTTTTATAATGACCATAATTGTTATGAATGAAAAAGGTTTTAATATTATATATATATATTAAAGTATTAATTAATACATAAAAGGATATTATTTTAAATATTGTTCAATGTTGTATATTTCGTTGTTTTTTTTAAGGAAATCATAACAACAAATATTATTATAAATAATAATTTAATATTATTGATTTTATTTTACTTTTTTTTTATTAGTTTAGTTTGATTTAAAATCATATTCTATTAAAATATAAAGTAAAAAGGTTTTAAAATAAAAATATTTTTTTTATTATTATTATAAATAAATTTTCATATAAATATATTATGTATATAATAAATTAACTAATTTTCTTGAATTTTCAGAAATTTATAACACTGATTTCTTATCCGTTTTTTATATTTTAATTACTATTGGAGATGTTATTATTATTATTATTATTATTATTATTATTATTATTATTATTATTATTATGGTAAATATATATATATATATATATATATAAATTAATGAATAACCAACTGACATAAAATGGGAAAAATAATACTTAATGTTAAGAAAAAAAAATACCATATATTATATATAATAGTATGTTTGGTAAAGTTTATATTTAATTAAATATTTAATTAAAAGAAAGGAGAAAAATGAGATGAGAATTATATATTTTTACTATTATTGATAAACTTTATTTATAATAAATGTTGTCAATTTTTTATATTATCTTTTTTTTTATAATTCATTGAAAGTATACATATATATATATTTTTTTTTGTAATGTATATTGAAAAAATATATTTCGATTAATTGAAAAAACGAAAAAACAATATATTAATAGTAGGATTTAGTTTATTAAAATTAATTAAATAAAATGGAAAAATGAACATAGGAGACAATATTTCTAAAGGAATAAAAGAATGTAAATGGTTAAATATATCTTATATTAATAATCGTAATGAAAATACATTTTTCTGGATTGCAGTACAAGATATAGATTTTGATCATCATAAATTAAAAGTATCTGTATTTAATGATAAAAGAGCTTTAAATACTTTTGAAACATGGATTACTTATGAAAGTATATTAGAAGCAGAAATTATAGAATTTACATCTTATGAAAGACCTGAAGAACTTATATCAAAAATAGAAAATAACATTGAAAAATGTGAATGGTTAAATTATGATCATTTTAATAATAATATACTTAATTATTATGAAGAATGTAATTATTTGGATAATGATCCAACTCAATCAGAATATACATGTGTACCTGGAATTGATTTAGAAAAATTAATGGAAAATTTCAAACTTCCATTAGAAGAGTTTCAAACTAAAAAAATTATAGCAGATATCTATCATTATAATATTAGTGACATTTCAAATAAATATTATACTTTAGCTATTAATAAACTTTCTATTGATATAAATAAAAAGAAATATGTAGTAGGTTATTATGAATTAACTTTTGATCCCAAACAAAATTCATTAATTGCTAATCATGATTTAAGGTTTAATTATAGTTTTATGATTGAAGGAAGAAGACATTCCTTATTTAATTATATAAATATGGATATAGATGAATTTACAGAAACATTTTCTGAAAGATATATGGAATATCATGACCTTATTATTCAGAATTTAAAATATGGTGAATATATAAATACAAAACCTGAAATTATGCTTTTAGAACGTGAAATAAAAGTAAAATTAAAGGAAACTTTTCAAGTGATTGAAGAAAAATATCAAGCAAAAAATTTACCAATACCATTAAAATCCTTTTTTGGTAACTTTACCAAAAGAAATTATAAAAAAAAAAAGAAACCTTCTCTTATTATTTATGATGATCGTATAAATATTAATCAAATGAGAGTATTATATAATGCTATGAAATATCCTATAACCTATGTTCATGGTCCACCAGGAACAGGGAAAACTCAAACCATTTTAAATGTCATTTTAAGTTCCTTTTATAATGATAAAACTACACTTATTTGTTCTTCCAATAATAAACCAGTAGATGGTATAATTGAAAAATTATCACTAAGTTATTGTAATAATTCTATACCCTTTCCATATTTAAGATTAGGTAAAAATAGTGAAGTTAAAATGGCAACATTAAAAATTCGAGATTTTTATAATATACCAATTGATAATAATAATAATAGAATGGATGAATTATTAAGTAATATAAGAATTTTTGATGATAGTTATCAATCCAATTTAATTGAATCCTTAGAAAAACAAGAAAAACGTTTTGAAATTGAAGAAAGTATAAGATGTTCTGAAAAATTAATTGAAGCTTTTGAAGAAAATGAAGATAATTTTTGTGAATCCTATTTAAAAATTAAAGAAAAAATTAGACTTTTAAGAGAAGAATTAGAAACAATACCAGAAATAACAAATGAACAATTGAAAGATTTATATACTTCAATAGATAATAATTATTTACTCACTCAATATTTTTATTATAAATCTTTAAAATATATATCAAAATTGAAAAAACCTAAATATAATGAATTAATATGTATTTGTAATATGGAAGATGATAAAAAAAGAGTAATAGAATTTAATCGATGGTGTTCCGATGATAGTAATATGAAACTATTAACAAAAGTATTTCCTGTAATTTTTTCTACGAATATATCAACAGGAAAACTAGGTACTCCAAGATTTATGTTTGATTTAGTAGTTATGGATGAAGCAGGACAATGTAATGTAGCTACTGCTTTAATACCTATTACTAAAGCTAAAACATTATTATTAATTGGTGATCCAAAACAATTAAAACCAGTGATAGTTTTAGAAGAAAATGTAAATATAATTTTAATGGAAAAATATAATGTTAAAGAATCCTACAATTATAAAACCCATTCTATTTTCCATGTTATGACTGAAAATGATAAAATCTCTAAAAATATTTTATTAGGTTATCATTATCGTTGTGGTCGAAAAATTATAAATTTTTCCAATCAACGATATTACAATAATTCCTTAGATTTAATCCATACAAGAGAAGAAGGACAATTAGAATTGGTAAATGTTATGAATCAAAATGTAAAAAATAAAAATGAAGCTTATGATGAAGCATCAGCCATTATTCAATATATAAAAAGAAATGATGTACATGATGCTTATATTATTACACCATTTGTAAATCAAAAACTTTTAATAGAAAATATGTTAAAATCTTCAAATATTAATGATATTCAATGTGGTACAATTCATTCTTTACAAGGAGCTGAAAAAAAAACTATTATTTTTTCATTAGCTATATCACAAAAAACAAGTAAAAAAACCTATGAATGGGTAAAAAATAATTTTGAATTGATTAATGTAGGGGTAACAAGAGCTAAATCTAAATTAGTCATTGCCGCAGATACAACTTGTATAGATAAATTTTCTGATAAAAATGATGATATTTTTAATCTTATACAATATGTTAAAAATGAAGGTAATATGATTATTCCACCAAATGAATCTATAAGAATAGAAATAGGTTATTCTAATGGTAGTATAGCAGAAGATGAATTTTATAAAACCATTTCCCATTTTTGTTCATGTTATAAAAAATTTAAAGCTAAAAGGAATATTATAGTATCGAAATTTTTAAGAAATGAAAGATCACCACAATATAAAAATTTAGAATTTGATTTAGTTTTATTTTCGGTAAAAGATGAAAATGAAAATTTAATTGAAAAACCATTAGTTGCTTTTGAAATATGTGGAGGTGAACATCTTGGTAATCTTGCAAGTGAAAGATCTGATAGAAAAAAAATGGCTATTTGTAATAGAAATGATATTGTATTTCATATGATACCTAATAATATGGTTAAACATTATGAATACATTATGGAAGTCATTCTTTCTTTGAGATAAATATATATATATATATATATAAAAGATATATTTTGCTTAAAAAAATTTTTTATATATTTTTAAATAATAAAACTGATTTTTTAAAATCAATAAAATCAACAATTAAAATATGTGTTATAATTTATAAAATCAAATATATATAATACTATACTATATTAGAAATATTAAAAATATTGAAAAAAAATTTTTTTTTTTTTTTCTGTATTAATAATAGTAGTAAAAACAAATTTAAAATAAATAATTAAATATAAAAATAAATTAAATTAAAATAGAAAATAAAAAAAAAATAAAAAATAAATAAATAAATAAATAAAAACATAAAGAATGTATATAAAAGACATTTTTAATTTTTTTTTTTTTTTTTAAATAATTATATTTGCAGTTTTTTTATTTTAATTATATATAAATAAAAAATTTAAATTAATAGATTAATAAGAAAATAAAAAAAATAAAAAAAATAAAAAAAATGTAATAGATTAATATAATAATAGAAAAAAAAATTAATATAATAAAAAAAAAAAAAAGAATAAAAATAACAAAGAAAAACAAAAAATAATATTATATAATAATAATAAATAAATATTATTATGAAAAAAAATATATAGTTAATGTTTGTTATTTTTCTTTTTTTTTTTTTTTTTTTTTTTTTGTACGTATGTTTGCTTGCTTGCTTGTTTTTGTTTTGGTTAATTAATTAATTGATTAAATGAATGATTGATATAATTTGATTATGTAATTGATTTATAATGTTAACTAATTATTAGCTTTTTTTGTAAGTTATATAAAAAAATAAATAAATATTTAAACAATATAAACAACACCATCAGAATAGAAGATTTGATTATCTGAAGACATAGTTTGAATAGCTGATTGGAATTCTTCTTGTGAGAATTGTTGATCAGCTGGAAGAGTTTCATTAATTTGACTTATTAATTGATCTACATTAAATTGATCTGTACCATCTGATTTTAATACATTTAATTGTTTTCTGAAAAGGCTTAATCTATATTATTATTATTTTTAATATATATATATATATAAATAATTAATAAAAATAATAATAAATTATATATGTATATATATATATATGTAATGATTAAAATGACTTTTTTTAAAATATGTATATATATGAGTATTTACCTGCTTGGACTAATAGTTTGTGACGTAGATGCCTCACTAGGATTACTAATAGAAATTTCAGAGAATTGTGATACAGTTTCACCCACTTTGTAGAAAATTAAAAATAAATAATAAATAAATAAATATTAATATTAACATCAATATCAAACTCATTTATAGTTATATTAAAATATATATATATAAATAATATATTACTTCTTTCATCTTCATTAGTATTTGTTCTAATATATCAAATATAAAATAATAAAATAATTAAAAATTAATAAAATATAATTTTTTTATTTTAATATTTATATTTATATAAATATATATAATTTGATTTTTTTTTTGTTTTTTTTTTACCTGTTAGTAGCTGGAATTTCTTCTTCTTCACTTTCTTCTTCTTCATCACTACTTTCTTCATCACTTTCTGCTAAGTTATTATTCATTCTTCTTCTCTTCTTTCTTCTTTCACGTTCTTTAACATCTTTCCATAATACATATCTCATCATTTCTTTTGCTACCTTAGCATCTCTCTATTATATATATATATAATTAATTAATTTAATATTCTAAAAATATATATACATTTATATATTTATATATATATATATATGTAATATACAAATTTAACTTACAGCTTGTACAGTATTACTAAGTCTAGCTTTAGCATGAGCAGTAGCCAATCTAATTAAAGTTTCAAGTGTACGAGCAGTAACTGGAAGTGTCTATATTTAATAACAATTTAATAAATATTCATAATTATATTTAAAATAATTAGAATATTAATATTTTTTTATTGATTGAAATTAATATTATTATTGTTGTTATTATTGTTGTTATTTTGTTATTATTATTTTTATTACTATTGTTATTATTATTATTATTATAATTATATACCTTATAAAATGAACCATTGCCTTGAGCATCTCTACCTTCAGGTGCTGATCTTAAATCAACATAAGCATCTGATATAATATCAACAGCTTCTTGAGTTAAAGTTGGATGAATACGAAGTTTAGCGTAATGAATATATTTTTTAATAAATGGTATAGATAAAAGAGTATTCTTTCTTGTTTGTCTTCTTCCAGTATTTATATATTGTGTAGATTTTTCCCAAACAGGTGTTTCTTTATTTTCATTATCAGCATCATTATCAATTGATGTATTATTAAATATAGTCATATTACTATCATCAACTGGAGTACCATCATCATTATTATTATTATATCTATGAACACGTAAAACATGTTCAGCAATTTCACGATCACGAGTTTCATTAATATCATCTAATACAATAAATAACATATCAAAACGAGATAACAATGAATCTGGTAATGCAATATTTTCAAATGGTCTTTTACGGTCATCATACTATTTATAATAATAATTAATAGTTTATAATTATTAATTAATAATTAATACCAATATCATCATTATAAATATTATTATTATTATTATTATTATTATTATTATTATTATAAAATATATTCAAATTAAAAAATTAAATTATTAATAATTTTATTATTTATTATTATTATTATATTTATTTCAAAAAAAAAAAAAATTAAGAAATAAAAAATAAAAAAAAAAAAAATTACTCTTCCATAAATTGGATTAGCGGCTGCAACAACACTACAACGAGCATTTAATGAAGTATGAATACCAGCTTTAGCAATAGTTACAGTTTGTTGTTCCATAACTTCATGAATAGCTACACGATCTGAATCCGTCATTTTATCAAATTCATCAATACAAACAACACCACGATCAGCAAGTACCATAGCACCAGCTTCTAAACGACGTTCACCTTTATAATAATAATAATAATAATAATAATAATAATAATAATAATAATAATAATAATAATAATAATAATAAACACATATTTATTTTATATAAAAAATTTCAAGTTAATATCATTTATGATAAAAAAAATTAATAATGATAATAATTCTATTAATTATTATATATATATATAAATATATAAAAATAATTAAAATAAACAAACGATTATATTACCAGTTTCTCTATCAGTTGTTACAGCTGCTGTAAGACCAACACCTGATGAACCTCTACCAGTTGTTGCAATAGCTAATGGTGCAATATTTAAAACGAATCTTAATATTTGTGATTTTGCTGTAGATGGATCACCAACCATTAACATATTTATATCACTTTTTATTATAATATTTTAAAAAATTTTATAATTATAATAATAATATATATATATAACAATAGTATATAATAATATATAATAATATATAATAATATATAATGTATTATAAAAAATAATAATATTAAGTATTAATATATAAAATAAAAAAAAATATAATATTAATAACAAATGATAACAATAATTATTATATATTATAATGTATATTTAAAATATATACCCTCTTATGTGAGTTCCATCTTGAAGATTTTTTTCTTCTCCGGATAAAAGTAATAATAAGATAGCTTTCTTAATATATTCATGACCATAAATTGATGGAGCAAGAGATCTTGCAATTAAATCAAAAACATTCTTTCTACGACCAATTTCTTTAATATGTTTCATATCAAGACTTGATATGGATGGTTGAAGAATATCTTTTCCTAATAATTTTACATTATTAGCTAATATAATGGTTCTATAATAATAAATATATATTTATTAATGAATAAAAAATTTTATATTTTATTTTAAATATTAAAATAGAAATAAAATAAGTTATATAATATTTAAAAAAAAAAAAAAAAAAAGTTAAATAAAAATAAATAGTTATTAATATTATATATCATAATATATTTATTATATAAAAATAAATATATATACAATAATAATAAGAATAATAATAATAATAATAATAATAATAATTAATTAATTAATTTTATTACCTGAATGTACCAGAAGCTGCAGTTGAGACTTTACCACCAATAGAACGATATACACCAATTAAACGAATACGATCTCCTGGTTTTACATAATCAACTAAATCATCTTCAAAAATAACATCTAATGGTCTTGGAAGTAAACCAGCTGGTGCTCTTTCTGGCATTTCTTGAATACTAATAGTTTGGAAATCACGATATTGACAATAACCAAACTCTGTAGTTAATGGATTACCATTTTCATCCTTATTTTTTTTTTTTTTTATAATAATTAAAAATTTTTAAAAAATATAATAATAATTATAACAATAATAATTAAATAAATTTATTCAATATATATTTAATTTATTAAAAAAAATTTCAAGTTCCAAAAGTAATATGAGCTTTTTTTTTTTCTGTTTTTCGAAAATTAATAACATAATTAAAAAATACAAAATAAAATAAAATAAAATAAAATAAAATAAAAATAAAAAATAAAAAAATAAAAAAATAAAAAATAAAAAATAAAAATAAAAAATAAAAATAAAAAACTTACTTCTACTGGATAAACTGTTTTAGTTGGAATAGTTGCATCAAGCATAGTAGCATCTCTATAACTTTTAGCACTATACATTTGAGTTTTTTCACAATAATGAACAGTTTTTAAAATTTTTGGTCTAACAATAGAACAACGGGTAACAATAGCTTCTAAGCAAACTAATCTACCTATAAATTTTGCACTTATATTTCTAGGAGTTGTTTCATTTTCACCAAAACTACCTTCTAAACCGATATGATAAAAATTATTATCATCTGTTTGTCTTCTATTATCGGTTGGATTAATAATTTCATTTAAGGCTCTTTCAAAAGGTGGAAGATAATCCATAGGTGTATTTCTCAAACTGTTAAATAATATATATATATTAAATAACAAATTTCCATTATTAATTGAATTAATATTTTTAATGACAAATTTTCATTATTAATTGAATTAATATTTTTAATGACAAATTTTCATTATTAATTGAATTAATATTTTTAATGACAAATTTTCATTGTTAATTGAATTAATATTTTTAATGACAAATTTTCATTATTAATTGAATTAATATTTTTAATGACAAATTTTCATTATTAATTGAATTAATATTTTTAATGACAAATTTCCATTATTAATTGAATTAATATTTTTAATGACAAATTTTCATTATTAATTGAATTAATATTTTTAATGACAAATTTCCATTATTAATTGAATATAATATATTTAATGACAAATTTTCATTATTAATTGAATTAATATATTAAAAAACAAATTTCCATTATAAATTGAATATAATATATTTAATGACAAGTTTTCATTATTAATATTTGTTAATTTAATAATTACAACTTTAATTAAATTAAAATTTATAATTATTGATTATATAAAAAAGAGAAAATGTAAAAATTTACCCATCAAAATATTCTCTATTTTGTTCTCGAATATCATCAATATTTACGACAAGACGTTTTTCAGTTAAACCTGATTTTTTCATTGACTGAATTTTCTTACTGTAAATATCTGAATGATTCTATTTTTTATAAAAAAAAAAAAAAAAGAATAAAAAAAAAAAAGAACGAAAGAATGAAAGAAAGAAAAGATTTTGATAATATAGAAAAAAATATTAAAATTAATAATAATATATTAATAATTAAGATAATTTTATTTATAATATATTTTACCAAGAATTCAGTAAAAAATTGTTGACGTTCTTCAAAACGTTCATCTTCATTTTCATTAAAAGCTTGAGTATCTTCCATTTTTAATATAGTATTTAAATTGAAAAATTATTTTTTTATTCTCTATTAAAATTTCATTAAAAAAATATTAAATATATATAAAGAATAGTTAATATTTTAATTTAAAATAATTATTTCGTTAATTTAATAATAATAATAATAATAATAATAATAAAATGTTAAGAATATATATTTAATTTGAATATAATAAGTTTCTGAAATTTTAATTTTAAATTTAATTTTAATTTAAAAAATATAATCTTCAATGACATTAATCATTCATTTTTAATGCAATTTAATCATTTTTTTCAATGTATAATTAAAGCGATGAATAATACATTATTAAATTAAAAATAAATTAATAGTCATAAATTATAATTAAATGATCTCAATTTACATTTATATATTTATAATTTGTATTCAAATACTATAATTAAGAAATTGGAATTGAAATTTGATAATATAAAAAAAAAATAAAATTCTAAATCAGTTTAGAATCAATTATCCTAATAAAAAATCTAATTATTAATGTTATATACATCAATCTACATAAATTTCTTAATTTAATAATAAATTACATATAAATTATACATAATGTATACATTAATTAAAAAGATTATTTAAATGATTATATACACATAAATAGAAATATTGATTTTTTCATAATTAAAATAAAATTTTTTTTTAATTAAAATATACAATTTTTAATCAAACAAAATGAAACAAAAAAAAATAAAAAATACCTATAAAATATTTTTATAAACGTTTATAAATATTATTAATAATAATAATATTATTATTATTATTATAAATAAAATATTGATTATTGATTATTTAACATATTCATTTCATATAATTTTTTCATTATGTGTTTTTTTTATGATTCATGTATTTTAATATTTAAATTCAATAAAGTTGACGTACAAATTGTGTGCCATAAAAAAAAAAAAAAAAAAAAAAAAAAAAAAAAATTTCATATAAATAAATAAATAAATAAATAAATAAATAAATAAATAAATAAATGTCAAATAAGAAATATGTCAAAAGAGAAAAAAAGAAAATTGTTATATAAATATACTTTATACATGTCAACAAAATAAAAATTTATGAAATATACTAAAGAAATACATTATATAATAAAATAAAATAATAAAATTATGTAAATAAATATATAAAAATCGAATTTTGATTTCTATTTTACTTTATTTTTTTTTTATATATAAAATAAAATAATATGAATTTTTAAAGTTCATTTAAAATATTTTTTAAATATACAATATTATGTTAACTAAATGAAAATATATATTGTATTATTTTATTTAATGATAATATATTCAAATTAAATACGATATTATTCAATTTAAATATAACATATTTTTTTAAACATATTTTTAATATATACTAGAATATCATACTAATCATCTTTTTATTATTATAAAATTAACTAGCCCTTGTTTTGTAAATATACAAACGGCAAATTTTCAATTCTACTTAATATTTAGTCAAATTTTATAATTAAAATTTGAATAATCCTACTTATTATTTAGTCAAATTTTATAATTAAAATTTGAATAATCCTACTTATTATTTAGTCAAATTTTATGTTATAATTTGAATTTTATTAAAATACAATGAATATTATTGAAATGTATAATAAATCAAATAAAAAAATACTACTGATATTATAAATTGTATTTATAATATAAAATTTTTTTAATATTTTAGTAAAAATACAAATCAATATATATTTTTTTGTAACATTATATGTAATATTAATTTTTTTTATATATTAGTAATGTTTTTTTAATTTGATATATTATATATTTCAGTAACAATTCATTGTATTTTAAAAAGTTCAAAGTTAATATATGAAAGGGTAAAACGGAATTATTATTAATTTTATAAAAATAACCTTTTTCCAATTCTGATTAAAAATTTAAAAATAAATTGTTAAAAAGGTTAAATAAATTTTAATTTTATTTTAAATATGAAAGATAATGAAAGATATGAAAGATATATATTAACCGTTTATTATTTTTTACTATTAAAATAAATAATATAAAAAAAATCATATTTTCAGAAATAAATAAATTAATAAATAAATAAATAAATAAATAAATAAATAAATAAATAAATAAATAAATAAATAAATAAATAAATAAATTAATAAATTAATAAATAAATTAATAAATTAATAAATAAATTCTAATCAAAGATAATTCTTTATAAAATAAAGAATTAAATATTCATTCACTAAATTAATTAATCTATGTAAAATATTAATTAATTTATGTTAATTATCATATGAATTTCCAATGTCATATGAATTTTCAATGTCATATCATTAATTAATTTTAAAGGTAAATTTTTTTTTTATTTTTCTTCTTTTTTTTTTTTTTTTTTTTTTTATAATTTTTTTACTTTTATATTTATTTATTTATTCATTCATTCTTCATATTATAGATAATTCATACAATTATATATTTACTCTTTCATCTTAATTTCTGATTTTTAGATAATTTTTCAATAACTGAAAAAAAAAAAAAAAAAAAAAAAAAAAAAAGACAAAGGTTTTTTTAAAGAAGTTTGTCCAATAGGTTTTAAATACCAAACCATGTCATCCATATTAATTATTTAATTTGGTAAATTCTTTATTTTTGTATTTTTTATTAATTTATTTATTTATTTATTTATTTATTTATTTATTTGTTTATTTATGCATTTTTTATTAATTTATTTATTTATTATTTATTTATTTATTTATTTATTTATGTTTTCTTTGTAAAAAAGATAAATTAAATATTTGAGGTCCAATAATTTTTCATATGAATTCTATACTTAAATTTTTTTAAAGATTTTCAGTATTTTATCCAATAAAATATTGTGATTTTAGCATTTGCCCTAAGTTTTGGTTTTGTTTTAATAGTTAATTATAGTTTTTTGAAATAAAGTTTTTTTTTGTTGTTCTAATATCTAGAATAGAATTATGAAAAATAATAATAATACATGTTCCTTTCTTTTTTTTTTTTTTTTTTTTTAATTTTTAATTTTTAATTTTTTATTTTTTATTTTTTTATCCAACTTGGAAAATAAATGACAGTTATTACAGATAAAACTAAAATAAAAAAAAAGAAGTGGATTATAGTATAATATTTCATCTATAGTATCATAATATTTTATATATACCAGGAGAATAAGTAATTATAAAAAAAATGTTTAGCAGAAATAATAAATAATGAATTTTTTTTTTTTTATAAAAGTTTATATATTGTTTATACTTTATATTTATAATAATTAAGATTATAATTATATTTATAAATATAATCATTATATTTAATAAATATATATATATTTATTAAATATATATATATTTAATATATTATTATTATATTAGTTAATTGTATTCAATTCTTACTATAAAAGTTAATGAAAGATTAAAAGAAATTAATTAACTATGTAATCATAAATTATAATATAATGTAATATAATATTTAATTATAATGTAATAAATATCATCAATATAATTATTAATTTAATTAATCAATTTATTAATAAATGATATTTATATTTATATATAATTTTTTTTTAAAAAAAAAAAAAAAACTGTTTCAGTAAAAAATAGGATAATTTTTCTTTAGGTATAAAACATTGAACTTTTCTCTATTTATTTTCTCTTTTTTTTCTTTTCTTTTTTTTTTTTTTTTTTTTTTTTTTACTTTTATAATATATTTATTTCTCTCTATTATTTTAATTATTATACGCAATAATATTTATTATATCATACTTTATTATTTGTTTATTTTTTATATATTAAGAAACAAAATATACTTTAAAAAGGGAGGAAATATTTATCAAATTATAATATAGACTTTTTCTTTTATATTGATATCATGAACTGTATTTAATTATAAAATATACCAAGAAATTTATATTCTTATACCATATTTATAATATTTAAGATTTTTATATATATTTGAAAAGGAAAAAAAATGAAATAGAATTTTATGTAGCGTTTTTTATTATACAATAATAAAATATAATAATATAATTAAAGTGTCAATGTAAAACAGAAGTAATATACAATTTTTATTAAAGTTAAAAGGATAATAAAAAAAAGGTAGTGTAATAGTTTTTCTTTATAAAATAAAATTTTCTAAAATAAAATTTTCTAAAAAATAACAAAAATTTCCATAGATATTAATAATTTATTGGTAAGTATTAACCGAGTTAAGTATATTATTTTTAAAAAAATTATTATTATGATATTATATAATTATTGGTATTATTATTATTTATTTTTTACAATAAAGTTTAATAAAAATTTATTATTATATATATAATTAATATATATAATTATAAAATAAATAAAATAATTATAAAAAAAGTAATAAATAAATAATATTATATAAAATTATTACAATAAATACAACAATATTTGATATTAAATATTTTATTGGAACAATTTGAAATTAAACTTGTAATAAATGAAATTTCAAAATTTGGTTTTTTTAATAGTTTTAATATTAAAATAATTATAAAAATAATTAAAAAATTAAATAAAAAAATAATAATTCCATTTGATTTTTAATTTATTAAAAAAAAAAAAGGTAATGACAATTTTTTATATATATAATTATATTTATTTATTTATTTATTTATTTATTATAAAAATTTTCACAATTGGAATTTTATATATCAATAATAATAATAATAATAAAAAAATTATTATTTTAAACATTTTTGAATTGTATTAATATAATATAAATGAATTATATAATAAAAAAAAATTTTTTTTATTTATTTCTGGAAGAAATATAAAATGCATTTTTAATATATTATTTATTTAAAAATAGTATATATAAATATGTATAATAATATATGATTTAATATATTAGCCATATAATTGATAATATATTGCAAAATATATATAAAATATTTTTAATATATAAATATATCAAAATTTCTAAATTTTTTTTTATTTTAAATATTAAAAAAAAACAATCATTAATAATGTAAAAAAAAAAAAAAAAAAAAAAAAAATAAAATAAAATAAAGAAAATTAAACGTTTGATAATTTGAATTAATTTTTTTTTTTTAATTTAATTTAATTGTAAGAAAGAAAATTTTTTTTAAAAGAAAAAAGAAAAAAAAATAATTTATATATATATAAATCGAATCAATTTTTTTTTTTATAATATAATATAATAATAAAAAACTAATATTTTTTTATTATTATATAATATTAAAAAAAAAAAAAACATTTCAATTTAATATAGAATATGATTAAAAAGAATTATATAACATTAATAATATATATGAATTTATAAAAACATCGAATTTTTAAACAAATTAAAAGAAAAGAAAAAAATAAAATAAAAATAAAAGAAAAAAAAACAAATAAGAAATAATTAATTAGATTTTATAAATGAAATATTAATGAAACAAAATAAATATAATATATTTTTTTTATGGCCATCAAGAATTTTTAGAAAATAATAATAATATATTATTATTATTATTATAATATATATAAAGTATTGATAAAAATTACAATAAAAAGGATAAAAAAGCAATAATTTTAAACTTCAAAAAAGGGAATTAATAAATATTTAAGTCCAAAAGTGAAGAAATAATAAAGATAATTAAAAAGATATATATTTATATATAAAAGGAATTAATTTTTGTAAATCTGTTAATAAATCATTTTTGTTAATATTATTTTTTTTTAAGAGACAATAAAATTCCAAAAGGAAAGAATAATATATATTCATAACATTAATTATTAATCTTTAATAAAATCAATATAAAATTAAAGATATTATAATAATAATAAATAAAAAAAATAAAAATAAAAATAAAATAAAATAAAAAATAAAAATCAATACAATACTATAAGTTATGTATTTTGAATTAAACAAATTTGAGAAATGAATGATAATAAAAAGTTTAAAAATAATAAACAATCTAATATATCCAATTTTAGTGTTTCATCTATTTTTAATACTCAACATAATAAAATTAATATTAATCAAAATTTTTTAAATAACAATACTTCTAATATAAATCTAAATAATTATAATAATAATAATAATAATAATAATAATAACAAAAACAACAACATTAATAATAATAGTAATACTACTAATAATAATAATAGTAATAATAATAATAATAATAATATTGATAGTAATAATAACATCATTAATAATAATAATACTGATAATAATAATATTGATAGTAATACTAATATTAATAATAATTGTAATAATAATATTAATAATAATAATAATAATAATAATAATAATTATAATAATAATAGCAATAATAATACTAATAATATTTTTTTTTTTTATATTACATACAGATAATTGTACACATCCAATTGAAATAACTTCCAATCAAAATTTTGAAGTAAAAAGTGATAATAATATTAAGGGTAAACGATATTATCTAGATGAAGATTTTAGTTATTTGAAAAATCCATCAAATAATTTTTGTAGTTCAACTTCTTCTACTTCAAATTTGAATAAAAAAATCAAATTAAATCCGATTCATAAAGAAATATCTAGAGATTTAAAGGCTTATTCTTATGAATATTTTTCTAACAATAACTGTATAAGCTATAAGCAAAATAAACCATTTAATAGAATTAAATCTCCAATTTATTCTATTAATGATAATTTTAATAGTAAACTTCAACAATTTCAAGAGCAACCACAACCACAAAATCGGGAACAAAATCAACAACAGGAACTACATTACCCTATATCTTCAAATACCTTACCTTCAATAAATAAGATTAATTCAAATTTAATTATTCAACAATTTAGAAATTCTGATACTAACAATAATCATACCCAACTATCTACTTTATATAATAATAATAATCACAACAAATTTTGTAATATAAATAAAATTAACGAAGGTATAAATAACAATAATAGTAACAATAACAATAACAATAACAATAACAATAACAGTAACAATAACACTAATAACACTATAAATAATTATAGTCATAATAATAATAATAATAATAATTTAAATAATTCAAATAATAATAATTTAAATAATTTAAATAACAATAATTTAAATAATACTTATCCACAACAACATTATTATAATCAAGCGTTTAATTTATCATTAAAGAATAATTATACTATTTCATCAAATAATTCATTCACAATGACACCAACGTCTATTCAAACTACTGAACCAAATGGTAGTGTACCAATGGATTATATATCAAATAGTACTGAATCTCTTCATGGGACAATGAAAAGAAAATCACTTTCGAAAATGAGTATAGATAATATTACTAATAATGATGAAGAATATTCAAAAGATAATAAAGAAAGAAAAATGAATGGAAATTCTAATAATGTTAAACATGAAGAAATTTATATTACAGATAAATCTAATAATAAAACTACTATATCACAGTCACCTACTTCATATACAACCATAAAAAATTCTGTATCAACGACCAATACTAATACTAATACTAACAATAATACTAATATTGATACCAAAACCAATTTTAATACTAATTCTAATACTGATACCAATACTAATATTAATACCAATACTAATACCAAAATTGATACCGATACAAAAATAAATACCGATACAAAAGTTAATACTAATAGTAAATCTAATATTGATACTATGAAATCTAATACTAATACAAATAGTAATACCACCAATAATACCAATACCAATACCAATACTAATACCAATACCAATACTAATACAAATACCAATTTAATAGGGAATGATACTAATAAAAGTAATGAAAGACTTAGTGCAATGGATATAGTTAATAATAACTTTAATAATAATAACAGTAATAATAATATAAAGATTACAAATTCAAAAAAATTTAATAATAGTTCATTCCTTTCAATATCAAAATCAAAAAATAATAGTAATAATAATTCATGTATATATTTACCAAAGAATTTTTATGAAGTTGAAATTAATCATTTAATTTATTTAATAGCAGAAATGTTAGAAAAATTAACAAAATATAATGATCAAATTACACTTACTAAAGAAAATTTAACTCGTTTTCATTCAAGGAAAGCACCTGAAATATCTATTTATGATTATTTAAAACGTATCGTAAAATATGCAGCCATAGATAAAGTAGCTTTACTTAGTTTATTAATTTATATTGATCGTATATGTAAAAGACATCGTTTATTTACAATTAGTTCTTTAACAGTACATCGTTTTATTATTACCTCTTTAACTTGTGCTTCAAAAGCTATGTGTGATTCAATATGTACTAATGCTCATTATTCAAAAGGTAAAAAAATTTATATATATAAAATATATAAATATAATAAATATATATAAATATATAAATATATAAATATAATAAAATTATATAAATATATAAATAGATAAAAATATAAATATATTTAAATATATATAATAAAAATATATAAATATAAAAATATATAAATATATAAATATATAAATATATAAATATATAAATATATAAATATATAAATATATAAATATATAAATATATAAATATATAAATATATAAATATATAAATATATAAATATATAAATATATAAATATATAAATATATAAATATATAAATATATAAATATATAAATATATAAATATATAAATATATAAATATATAAATATATAAATATATAAATATATAAATATATAAATATATAAAAAATATAAATATATTTAAATAAATATATAAATATATAAATATATATAAATATATATTTTTCTGTTAATCTATTTTATTTTTAATTTTTATTTTATTATCAATTTAATCTATCTATCTATTTATATATTTATATTTATATATTTATTATTTTTAAATTTTATATAATTTATATAATTTATATATTTATAATTATTATTATTAATTTTATTCATTTTATTCATTTTTATTAAATTTTATTAATTTTTATTCAATTTTTATTAATTTTTATTTTATTACAATAATTATTAATATTTAATAGTTGGTGGTATTCATATTAAAGAACTTAACCTTTTAGAATTAGAATTTTTATTTCTTATTGATTGGCATTTATCTTGTACTGATGTATCAGAATTACAACAATATTATATTAATTTAGTTCGTCAATCTTCTATTTATCATATTATGCCAGATCCCGAGAAAGATGATATTGATACTAAAACAAAAAATTTAGAAAATAATAATAATATAACATCAAATCAACTCAATAATAATAATATGGATATTTATAATTCATATAATAGTAAAGGATTACATGATGTTGATTAAACAGAAAAAAAAAACAAAAAAAAAAAACAAAAAATTAAAAAGAAAACTAAATATTAGAAAAAAAACATTTTTTTTTATTTTTTTTTTATATTATATTTTTGTTTCTTTTCTTTTATTTTTTTTTTTTTTTGTTTAATCAATATTGTTATATATTATAAAAAAATATATTAAAAAAAAATTATTTTATTACAAGAAAAAAAAAAAAAAAAAAAAGGGTAATAATAATATTAATGATAGTAAATTATATAAATATTATTGTTATTATTATTTTTATCTTTTTTTTTTTTTTTTTTTTAATTATTTATTATATAATTTTATTTATATATATTTATATATACATTTTTTTAAAAATATGTTATATACCTATATATATTTAAATTTATTATTATGATTATTTTTTTTTATAGAAATAGCAATATATATTTAAATATTTAAATATTTAAAGAAAAAAATAAATTTTTATATGTTTATAGATAACAAAATTATATAAAATATTTAAAGAAAATTTAAAAAAAAAATTACAAAATTATAGAATAACAATTAAAAAAAAAATTAATTAATATATATATACATATACATATACATATACATATACATATAACATAAAAAAAAAAAAAAAATAAAACCATATAAAATATAAAATATAAAATATAAAATATAAAAATAACTATTAAAAAATAAAACGATTATATATATTATATAATATAAAATAATAAAAAATATGACACGATTAATTGAAAAAATAAAAGAATAATAAAAAAAATAAAAAAAAAAAAAAAAATGAATTAAATAAAATTTGAAGAAGAAATATATTGAAGTTATTGGAAATATTTATTACTATATTTATAGATAGATAGATAGATAAATAAATAAATAGATATTAAATATATATTAAAAAGATTCTGAATCTCTATATATATAATGGACCAAAAAAATGAAAAAAAAAAAAAAAAAAATAATAATAATTATTTTTATACTAATATACTATATTATATTATTTTAGATTTTTTTCATAAAATATATAAAAGTTGAAAAGAAAATAATTATATTTTATTTATTTATTTATTTATTTATACTTTTTTAAAACAATTTTTATAAAATATTAATAATAATTGTTGAAATTATTTATTTATTCATTTAGCCTTTTATTCTTTTATTACTTTAATAGTATATATATATATATATATATTTATTTATTTGTTTATTTAAATATTTAATTTTAATGATGATTTATAAAATAATATTAATATAATAAAATTAATATTATGAGATTTTTTTTTTTTTTAATATAACAATTTTTGTAAATTTATTTACTAATTATATACAGATGACTATTAGTAGGTAGTAGATTATAAATACTAAAGAAAGAAAATTATCCATAAATATAAATTGCTTTTTTTTTTTTTTGACTTGAAATACGAATTTTTTTATTTTTTGTATACTTATTAATTAATAAATAAACAAAAAATTAATAAAAAAAAAAAGTTTTCATTTTTATTTTTATTTATAATATTTATAATATTATAATATTTTTTTTAAAAAAAGTATTTCTATAGAATATATTAAAAATATATAAACCATGCTTTTTTTATTTTTTTTTTAATTTTTTTATTTATATTTGGTAGTATTATTATTAAAAGTAAAGGTAACTTTTTTTATTTTTTTTTTTTTAAAAAAAAAAAAAATTTGTTTAAACTTTCTGATTTACCATATATGTATATATTAAAATGAAAATAAAAATGTTACACTAAAAAATTTTATTTAAAAAAAAAATTAAATAAATAAAAAAAAATTTAATAAAATAAATATGAAATATAAAAGAAAATGAAAATATTTTTATATTTATAAATATTTTTTTTCTTTTCTTTTATATAATATAAATCTATATAAATATAAATCTACATAAATGAAAATATAAATGCAAATATAAATATTAATATAGATAAAATAAATTGTATATTATAAAAAATTTTAGAGTTAATTATAATTTAATCGTTATATAATAATGTGAATTTTTTTTTATTTTACTTCTCTTTTATTTTTTATAGTATTATATATTATATGTGAAAAAAATAAGATATATATATTATAATAATAATAATCATAATAATAATCATATTAATAATCATAATTATAATCATAATCATAATCATAATAATAATAGTATTAATAATAATAAGGAAGGAAAAGAAAAGAAAAGAAAAAATACCAATAGTAATAATAATTTAAAGTTTATAGAGTTTATAAAATTTTTTTAAAAAAATCAGCCATTAATTGTATCAATATTTAAAATATTTAATTATTTAATTATTAATTTATTTTTTTTTATTTTATTTTTACTTTTAATAAAATATTATAATAAATTAAAAGAAAAAAAAGACATTTTTTTTTTTTTTTAAAAAAATGGTTTCCTTGTTAATATTTTTTATATGATTATGATTATAATGATTATATATTATTAAGTAATAGTAATAAAAAAATATTATATTTATATATTTATATTATTTAATATCATATAATTATTTCGTAAACATATATATATATATATAAAGATACATACTATATAAATACTTTAGCATAAAGAAAAAAAAAAGAAGATTAGGTAGGAAGGATTTTAATTTTTTTTTTGTTTTATTATTATTTAAAAATACCATATATATATCTGTATAATTTTAATTTTTTGTAAAAAAAAAAAAAAAAAAAAAATTAAGAAATCTTTGAATTTTAATTTTTATATTATTTTTTTATTTAAAAAAAAAGTACCCTGTATAAATTTTATTTCTTGCTTTTTTTTATTTTTAAAATAAAATTTAAACTTTTTTTTAAAAAAAATATATATTTATATATATATATTTTTTAATTATTAATTTAATAATAGATAAAAAAAATCTATTATATTAATAAATTTTTCATTTTAAATTTTTTTTTTCTGTATCAAATTTTTAAATTTTTTAATTCTTTTTTTTTTTTTTAGTATAAATAGAATTAGAATTCGATAATTTTTTTAAAACACTTTTTTTTTTTTACAAAAAAAATAATAATAATAAAATAATAATAATAATATATAGTAAGAGAAAAAGGGGAAAAGAAAAAAAAAAATGGCATTTTCACGATTAATTAATCAAATACAAAATCAAAAATCAGCATTAACTATTGTAATAGTTATGTCTATTGTAAGTAGAAATATAAGGAATATTTCATATTTCATATCTATAAATAATTTATATATATATATATATATACTAATATTAATAATTACTCTTTCTATATATATATATATACATACCTAAATATTAATTTATTATATTTATATTTATATTTATTTTTATTTATAATAATAAAATATATATGATAAAATAATATTTATTTTAATCAAAAAAAAAAAAAAAAAAAAAAAAAAATAAAAATAAAAATAAAAAAAATATAAAAAAAAGTTCTTTTCAATTGCACATCTTAATGTACTTAGTGCAATTATTGGATGTTTAGCTCTTTATGGAATAAAGAAAGTAATTAAAAAATATATTATATATATATATATATATATTACAAATTAATAATTAATAATTAATAATTTAATATATATATATAACTTATTAAATATATTTATATTTATTTTTAATACTTCTTTTTTTTTTCTTGATAATTTTTTTTTTTAAAAAAAAAGGATAAAAATAGATTTTTAAAAGTATATTTTGTTTATGTTCTTCTTGAATTATCATTTAATGGAGTATTTGTTATTACATTCTTTGGACTTTTAATGTATGATACTTATTTAATTGTGGTTGATGAAAAAATGTATAATGATAATGTTCTTGATGAATATAAAATAGATGCTTTATTTGGACTTTTACTTTTAATTAGTGCAGTCGCTTATTGTATCTTTATGTTTATCTTTAGGGTAAAAATAATAAAAAATAAATCTATAATTTATATATATATATATATATATATGAAATCATTTTAATCTATATTATCTATATATATTAATTATATATAATTTATTATTATTATTAATTATTAATTATCATATGTATTTTATTATATATACACATACATATTACATACAATATATATATATATATAGTTCTTTATACTTTCATTACTTAAAAAATATATTAGTGATACCAATGCTAGAAAAGGTTTTGAATTATTAGAAAGTGGAAGTTTAGATAGTGTATATCAAGAAACAAAATGTGTTGAAGAAAAAGAAATGGATAAAAAATGTATTGAAAAGAGTGAAAGATGTATTGAAAAAATTGAAAAATGTATTGAAAAAAGTAATTCCTATTCTAGTGAAAGTTTACCTTTCTATGGAAAATGTATAATTTAAAAAGAAAAAATATGATATGATATGATATGATATGATATAATATGATATGATATGATATATATATGTATATATGTATAAGATATATATATCAATATAATTAATTAAAATGAAAATTAAAATTGATAAATACATAAAAAAGAAATGGAAAAAAAGATAATCACATATCAAAAATATTTAAGTATATATTTTTGATATGTGAAAAAAAAAAGTATACATATATATAAATATATATATATATTGTTGAAACAATTAACAATTATAAAAAAATGATAAAAAAAAAAAAAGGAAAAAATAATATAAAATTCTTTGTTATCGAGTTTGTAATATAAAAATATAAATAAATAATAAAAAATTTAAAAAAAAAACTAATAATTAATAATATTAAAATATATATTATATGACTAAAATTCAAATCAAAAAAGAAAAAAGAAAAAAAAAAACTAATAATTAATAATATTAAAATATATATTATATGACTAAAATTCAAATCAAAAAAGAAAAAAGAAAAAAAAAAGATAAAATTTTTATTAATTTATTTAATTATTAATATATTTATATATCTTTTTACTTTTTTTATTATTAAATTGTAATGTGTATTTAAAAAGAAATTATAATATATTATATATTATTCTTAATTCTTATTTGTATTATAATAAATTATTTAGAAAAATGAATCAAAATCATTTTTAAATATATATTAGTATTATTAATATTTGAATTTTTTTTTTTAATTTTTTAATTTTTTTTAAGTATATAGTTTATTTATTATTTAATTCTTAGTAGTAGTAGTAGTATCATACATTTAAATTTTCAATAGGTATGAGTATAGGAAATGATTTATGAAAGAAGGTATCTTAAAAAAATCAAATTTGAGTATATTTAGTTTTTTTTTATTTTTATTTTTAATATTATATATATTATACAAATATATAATACTTTATAGTTTTACATTTAACATTAAATAAAATATTGGGTTAAAAGTTTATCTTTAATATAGAATAGACATCAAATAAAAACGAATATATATATATATTTTGTTATATCTACATAAACATAATTAACAACAACACAACAATCTTTATATTTATATTATTAAAGTTTACATATATATTATATTCAATACATAAATATAAAAAAAATTATGATATAATTTTAATAGAATAATAAAACATTAAATAAACATCTATATTAATATGTTTATTTTATTTTTTTTTTATTATATTATAATTCATATTAAAAATTTTCAGATTGAATATAAATCATTATTTTTTTAATTAATTAGTTATTTAAATCTTTTTTTTTATAATTTTATAATTTTATTTTATATTTAAAATTTTTTAAATGTAAAAACAAAACAAAAAAAAAATTTAAAAAAAAAAAAAAAAACTTTTTTTGTTTAATCTCCCATTTTCAAAAAAAAAAAAAAAAAAAAATAAAAAATAAAAATATTTAAAATTTTTTTTTTAATTAAAATACCAGGTATTATTATATATTTTTATATAAAGTTTTTTTTTTTTCTATATAAATTATATAATTATATAATTATATATATATATATTTATTATTATTTTTTCAATGATGGGGACTTTTCTAAATATATTAATAATTTTTCCCCTTTTTATTTATACTTTCAATATATATATATATATAAAAGTAAAATACGAAAAGAGAAAGAAAAGAAAAAAACAAATATTATATAATATTAAATTATACTACATCCCATAATTATTAATATATATATATTTTATATAAATTTTTATTTTTTATGTTAACTTTTTTTTTTAAAGTAAAATTTTTTTATATATATCTTTAATTATTTTTTATTTATATAAAACTGATAGTAATAATTTTATTGTTCTTACATTTATATAGAAATTTAAAAATATATATATATATATATATAAAATAAGTGAATTATGATTATTAATTAATTAAATATATTGTCATGAATTGTTATTTCTTATTATTATTATTATTATTATTATTAAATATTCAAAAAGAAAAAAAATGTATTTAATATGTATATACATATAAAAAATATAATGATTTTTTTCTATCTATCTATATCTATATATCTATATTTTTATATATTACATATATATTTTTATTATTAACTTGAAACATTCTATATAAAAAAAAAAATAAATTAATTGAAATATAAATAAAAAAATAAGTATATAAGTGTTCTTTATCATTATTATTATTATTTTTATTTTTATTTTTATTTTTATTATGATAGTAACAAAAATTAATTATAAAATATATCTATAATAAAATGTTATGATTTTTTTTTATTATTATTAATAATTGATTCATTGTTGTAATAGTTGTAATAGTTTTGTATTTATATATATATATATATTAATATAGATTAATATATTATAATTCTTTTGTTTTTTTTTTCTCTATAGTATTAGTTATTATATTATTAGTATTCTTTCCAAAAAATTCTCTCTTTCTCTCCTTTCTCTCTTTTTCTCTTTCTATCTCTTTTTTTTTTTTTTTAATTTTAATTTGTATTATAAGTAGTAGAAGTTGAAGTTGAAGAAGAAGAAGAAGGAGTAATAGTAATAGTAGGAAAAGTTGAATTTGAATTTGAATTTGAATTGGAATGATCTAAATCATTATGATTTGGAGGATTATTAGGATGAGGAGGAGTAGTAGGAAAAGTAGTAGGATAAGTAGTAGGAGAAGTTAAATGATTTTTATTATCCTTATCTGGTGTACTAGAATTACTAGAAGAATATCTTTTAAATCCATCCCATATTGACATAGCTAAACAAACAATTAATAAAGTTAACCATATTGCTTTTAATCTTAATGTATTATCTAAATCCATATATAATATAATTCTTAATTTTTTTTTTTATTTTTTTTTATATTTTTTTTTATAAACAATTACAATTATAATATAATTTAAATAGAATAATAAATTAATATCTTTTTTTTTTTTTTTTTTTTTTTTTTAATATTTAATCTTTAATATTTCATATAATTTAATTTTTTTTTTTATTTTTATTATTTTTATTTTTAAAAATTTTCATTTTTTATTTTTATCATTTTATTTTTTTTTTTAAAATATATTTCGATAACATAAATAAAATAAAATAAAATAAAATAAAATGTTTTATCTCCTAGGAAAAACTTAATAATATATTAAAAAAATAATAAAAAAAAAAAAGAAATTTTTAAATTTATTTTATTTTTAATTAAATTAAAATTATTTATTTATTCTTTCTTTCACCAACTAAAATACATACATCACCATATGATATATATATGTTTATTATTCAAAACAGCATTAAAAAAGAAAAAAAAGTTTAAATAATAATGTATAATAATAATAAAAGTGATTATAATCTATTATTTATTATTAGTAATAAAATAAAGATTATATTATAATTTATTCTATACAAAAAAAAAAAATATATATTTATATATATATATATATATTTATGATTCAATTTTGAAGAAATAATAATAATAAATAATAAAAAAAAAAAAAAATTGTGCGGGGAATGCTTTTTTAATTATTTTTATATTTTTAATTATTATTTTTAAAAATATAAAAATAAATAAAAAAAAAATAAAATAAAATAAAATAAAAATAAAAAAAATAACAATATATTAAAATTTTTATTATACACCCTAATGAAAAAATGGATAAAACCTATTTAAACTCTTCAAATATGAAATTAATTAATTAATTAATCCTAATAATAATAATAATAATAATAATAATAATAATAATAATCAAATAAATATAATTCAAAAAGTTTATAAATCCATATATCTATATATATATATATAGATATTATTATCATTTTTTTGCTTTTCATTTGGATAATAAAAACAAATATATATAATACTATATATAATATATAAATATTCAAATATTTATAGATATAAAAATATAAATACTTTTTTTTTTTTTTATTTTTTTTGTTTGTTTCAATTTTTTTTTCTATCTAATAAAACAAATTATATAAATTATTATATATATACTTTTTAAACTTTGTTTTAAGAAAAAAAGTAAAATATAATAAAATATAATATATTATAATAAAATAATATAATAAAATAATAAATAATTATTTATAATTTATGTCCTATATCTCTAACCAAATAATCTATATCTATCTATATATATAATAAAATCCTAAATTATAATTATATTGTAAATATATTATTATTATAATTTATAATTTTATTAATGTAATAATAAATAGGTAATTTTTTTTAAAAAAAAAAGTTTAAATGTGATGATTATAAAAGAAAAATTATAAATTATAATTATATTTATATATTTATATTTATATTTATAAATATATTAATCATTATAATTATCATATGTGTTATTTATATATCATATGCATAATATGTAATCCGTAGTAGTTTATATTTAAAATCTAATATAATTATAAATATAATATAAGATTTATTTTGTTTTTATTTTTTTTTTTTTATTTTATAATGATTTATCAGTTTAATTTTTTCTAATTTAATTTAATTGATGATAAAAAATGATAATTTTTTCAAGATATATATAAATATATATATATATATATATAGTGTGTTGTGTAGGTGTGTGTTTGAGAAAAACTTCTTTTTAATTTCTTAAATAAAAGATACCTTTTATTTTAATTATTAATTATTAATTTTAAAGAGAAAAATATATATATATATATATATATTTATATTATTTATTATTTATATTATTTATATATATATAATTTATTTCCTTCAATAAAATGAAAATTAGGTTATATAAAATACTATAATTAATAATAATAATAATAATAAGAGAATAGAAAAAAAGATAGTATTTTTTTAATTTTTTTTTTTATTTTTTATTTATATTATAAATATAAAAGGTTTTTATTTTATAGTAGAAAAAAAAAATAGTATTATTAATAAATATTATGAATGTTTAATGATTAATGATTATTCTAAAAATTGTTTATTATTTATTTAGTATTATGATAGTTTATATAAAAAAATTATTATTTTAAAAATATAATTTAAAAAAGTATTAAAATAAAATAAAATAAAATATTAAAAAAAAATGAAAAAAATGAAAAAAAGAAAAAAAAAAAAAAACTTCTTTTTGTTATACTTTTATGTTTGTATATTTTAAGCTTGTATAGTTTATGTTGTTGTAGGTAAGTAGGTAGGAAAGTAGGTATTATATAATATATAATATATAAATAAAAAAGAATTTTTAATTTTTTTTTTTATAAAAATATTATTATTAAAATATTAAAGTATTAAAGTATTAAAATATTTTATATATATATTTTTTAATTTTTTTTTTATTTTTTTTTATTTTTTATTTTTTATTTTTATAATTAATAATTAATAATCTTTTTTTTTTTTTTTTATTATTATTATTGTATATTATATTATATATTTCTATAATAAAAGTTATAAAGTTTTTTTTTTCTTTTTTTCTTTTTTCTTTTTCCTTTTTTAATATTTTATATTATATATTAAAAAAATTATATAAAAAAAAAAAAAAAGTTCTATAAATAATATAAACTATATTTATTTAATAAATAATAAGGAAAATTAAAAAAAAAAAAAAAAAAATAAAAAAATAAAAATATTATGTTGTATGTTTTAAAAAAAAAAAAAAAAAAAGAAATAATAAAAAAAGTTTTGTTTTGTTTTTTCCTTTTCTTTTCTTTCTTTCTTTTCCTTTTTTTCTTTTTTTTTTTTTTTATTTTAATTTCAAAAAAAATAAAAATAAAGCTAGTTGTGTTAAAAAAAATAATATTATAAATGATTCTTTTAATAACAAGAACTACTTTATCCGAAAAAAATAATATATATATATATAATATATATATATTATAATTAAACTTTTAAATATATAATCTTTTTTTTTTCTAATTTTTTTTTATTAAATAAATATAGTTAGTATTTTTCTTGTCTGTTTATTGTATTATTATTATTAAAAAAAAAATTTTTTTTTTTTTTGATATTGATATTATTATTTATTATTTATTATTATTATTATTATTATTATTATTATTTTTGTTATCATTATTGTTCTATTTTGTAAAAAAATAATAATAATTATAATATTAATAATAATATTATTAATAATTGTTTAATTATTATTATTATTATTATTTTTTTTTATTTACTTTTATTTTTATTTTTATTTTTTGTTTTTATTTATAATATTTTATATTATTATATTATTATTATTTAATTAATTTAATTTATTTTTTTTTTATTTTTTATTTTATTATTTTATATATATTTTATAATTTTATATATTTTATAATTTTATATATATTTTTTTAAAACTTTTAAATTTGGATTATAGTGGGTTGGATTAATGATTTCTATTATCTATGAAATGATAATTTTTTATTTTTTTTTTTTTTAATTATTTATTTTGATTCTATGATATAATTATAATAATAAAAAAAAATATTATTACAAAAAAAAAAAAAAAAAAAAAAAAATATTTATATATATATTTATATAATATATATATAGAAATATAAAATATATAAAAATATATTATCAAAATATAACATCTAAATATTTATTTATTTATTTTTTTATTATTAAATTCTATAAATTGTAAATTATATCTGATTAATATATTTTTATTATTTTACATTTATAAATATTTTTTTTTTTTTAATCTATATAATTTTTAATTTTTTTTTATATATATATATTTTCTTATTATTGATTATATTTATAATAAAATAAATAATTAAATTTTTTTTTATCATTTTTTTTATAATTATAAAGAAAATCAAAAATTTGAATTATTTACATTTAGTGTTTTTTATATTTGACTTTTTTTTTTTCTTTATATATATATTATTTGTTTAAAAACTTTTTTTTTATTTTTCTTATGTTGAATTTTTTTTATATATATATTTATAGTTGAAATTTGAAATGGTGGATGATTAAATGGTAAATACAAGATAATTAGTTTATAATTGATTTTAGATATTGATAAAAAACATCTTTTTTTTTCTAAAGGGATATTTATCACACTTTGGTAAATGATTCATATATTAATGAACGATAGTTTATGGAATATATATATATTTTTTAAATCTATTACTGTTAATTGATGATATTCATTTATAGTTTTTGTTTTTGTTTTTTTTAGTTTTTTTTTTCTGCTCTTTTTTTTTTTTTCTTTTTTGATTTAAAGATAATATTCTATTATCTTATAATATTCTATGATAAAAAAATTTAAATATTTCTTCTTCTATATTATTAAAAAAAAAAAAAAAAAAAAAGAAATTAATAAAAATAAAAATAAATATTATTATAATATTTATAAATAAAATAATATATTTTTATATCATATGAATGATTATTTTAATTAATAAATATAAATATTATTAATATAAAAAAACTTTACCCATCTAATGATCTTTGAGATAAGGCATTAGTAGTATAACTGTAATTTCTTGGCATGTATCTATTTTCATTATTATTATTATTATCTGAAGAATAGTAGGCTACAGAAGAAGAGTTAGACTTTTGAACTAAAGTATAATTTCTTGATGGTACTAATACATCAGCAAAATCACTTTTTTGTAAAGTAATACGATTATAAGCTTCAGGATCAACAGAATAACGAGAAGTATTAGTATTATTAATTTCTCTTCTAATATTACTAATGCCAGAAGTACTAACTGGTCTGGCTCTAGCTTCAGATACTATTTAAATAGATATAAATGTTATAGATAAAAAAGTTTATACAATATCAATATAATATTTAATATTTAATATTTATAGTTATATTTATGAATATTAAAAATATATTGAATATTTATAATATTTATAATTCTATATTCTTTTTATTATTATTATTATTATTTTATTTTTTTCTATTATTTTTTTTTATTTTTTATTTTTTTATATATATAATAGACTTTAAATAAATAAATCAATAAATATTTACCTATATTTTGTGTAGGTGTATTATGATTGACAACATTATTTTTTACTACAGGCATTTTATAACTTGTATCAATTTCTCTATTACGATAAAAATTATCTGAATAATTATTGGCACGATCTCTTTCATATTGTTGACGTTCCATTACCCAATCTTGTGAACATGAATTCTTAACTCTTCTTTTAGTGTATTTACCTAATTTCCATTGAGTGTAGGCATAGGATCCCTTTATCTTTGATTTTATACCCATTTTTTACCTATAAAATTTTATGATAATATAATATAATATAATATAATAATATAGTAATGTTAATATAGCAATGTTAATAAATAAATATATAAAGTATATTATTTCAAATTTATATATATTTATATATATTTATGTATATTTATATTTATAAACTATTTTTTTTTTTCATTCTATTAATATATATATTAATTTATCTATTTAATAGATAAATATATATATAAAAATATTTATTATTTTTTTTTAATTTCTGTTTATATTATGATAACTATTAAACAACTTTATCATAAATAATAGATATCTTGATATATTGTCTTCTTTGTTATAATATATCAACATATTCCTATTCAAATGTGTTATTATATAGGATAATCTTTATATTTAATATTTTTTATCCATTAAATAATTAATTTATTTAATAAATACGTTATTTCTCATAAAAAATTCTTATTTATGTAAATAATAATTTTAAAGTTTCTTTTTTTCCCTTAGTTATTATTATAAGGATTGTTAAACCACAATTTCACTTTTTGATTTTTAATAAACATTTCTTTTTTATTTATTTATTTATTAAAATAGTTTATAAACTGAAATAAGATATG
Source organism: Anaeromyces robustus (assembly GCA_002104895.1). Taxonomy (NCBI): domain Eukaryota; kingdom Fungi; phylum Neocallimastigomycota; class Neocallimastigomycetes; order Neocallimastigales; family Neocallimastigaceae; genus Anaeromyces; species Anaeromyces robustus. The sequence continues at coordinate 49,535 of MCFG01000138.1, read as the reverse complement.
ATATAATAAATAGATTCTTACTTTTATTTATTTAATTTAATTTAATTTAATTTATAATAATTTAATTGAAAAACTTTACGTCTATAAAGTTTTAATCCACGTAATAAAATATCTTTATTTTTTAAAAAAAAAAAATAAAATAAATAAAAAAAAAAAAATTTTTTTTTTCTTTTCACTTTTTTCAAGAATCAAATTTATGTTTTTTTTTTATATTTAAAAAAAAAAAAAAAATAAAAAAAATTTTTTTCTTTTCTTTTTTCTTTTCTTTTTATTTTATAATAATTTAATATTCTTTAAATTATGTAATATATTTTAATTAAATTTTATATATTGTATTAATATATTATAATATATTATTGATCAACTGTAATATATTATAATTTTATTAAATATAATACATTCTAATACATTATAAAAGATAAAATTAAAAATTTTAATTTTTATGATAATTATAATGTATATGAATAATAAATAATAATAATATTTAATAATAATATTTAATAATAATTAAATAATAAATATAATAAATATAATAATAATTAAATATAATAATAATTACATATTATTAATTAAAATGATTAATATTCTTATTTCATAATATTATCATTATATTAATAATATATTATACAATATATTGTAATGTAATATAATATATGATATTGTAATAAATCATTTTCTATTCAATATTCTTTTTTTTTTTTTTTAATATTTTTTTACTTACTGTGATACAAAAATTTGTTTTTCATAATGGTTTAAAAAAAATTTAATTTAAATCATTTTTAATTAAAATTTATATTATATATTAATTTAATTTTATAATATATTAGAATATATTCCATTTCAATATATTTTAATGGTATAATATATATTAACATTTAATTATAATATAATAAAACATAAAAATTTTAATGTTACTAAAAGAAAAACAAAAAAATAAAAAAGAAAATAAAAATAAAAGAAAATAAATAAAAAGGAAAATAATAATAATAAAAGAAAAGTAACCATAAACAATAATAATTAAACAATAATAGAAATAAATAATAATAATTAAATAATAATAGTTAAATAATGATTTTCAAAACAGCTTGTACAAGTGTAAATCATTGAAATAAATAAATATATAAATAATTATGTAAATAAATAAATAACTATGAAAATAAATGAATAAAGTATAGAATATTTATAAATAATAATAATAGTAATAGTAATAATGAATAATGAATAATGAATAATAATGAATAATAATACATTATTAGTATAAATAATGTTTATGTTTATGTATCATTACGTAGGATTATGTATTAAAAAGGATTAAAACCAATTTCTATTGTTTTATTATTTTTTTTTAAAAAGAGTTAAGTAATAAAACTTCATAAGTTGGGTGTTAATGTGTGTACTTTAAAAAGAAATTTGTTTTTAAAGATTATTATCTATTTTATTATAATATATCATTTTATTTTAATTAATTAAAAATCATTAATTGGATTAATTGAATTATTTATTATCATTTAGAATTATGTCTATTTTATATTTTTTTTTTATTCCGTTTTAACTAATCTATAATTATTTTTTTTTCTCCACTAATACTTTATATTTTGTCTTATTTTCATATTTTCATATGAGTTTTTATATATCTCTATCTATCTATAATTAATACCTATAAAATGATTTGATTTCAATTCTTTTAATAAATTAAATATCTTTTGCGGTATTTTTTTTTTCTTGGTTATTTTTCTACTATTAATAATAATAATAAATAATAAATAATAAATAATAAATGATTTACTTTATTTTATTTATTATATAAATTGATAATATTAAAATAATACTTATTTATTATTATTTTCTAACTTTCTCTTTCTCTCTTATGATTAAAAATTAATAAAACAATAATTTATAATAATAAATAATAATAATTATTTTTAAAATTATTTATTTATTTACTATTTATTTATTCATTTATTTATAATATTTATTTATTTATTATATATATATTTATTTATTTAAATCTTCTTTTGAATCCATTTCGAAATATTAAAATACTTTTTGAATTTTGCGGTATTTTCTTTTCCAATAATTTTCCAGTAAATTAATTATTAAAATTTAAAATTTTTTTATATTGTTAAATTTTAAAATATTTATTTATTTATTTATTTATTTAATATTATTTATTTATTTATTTATTTATTTATTCATTTATTTAATATTCATTCACTAATTTATTCATTCATTTATTTAATATTAATGAACACTAAATATTGAATTTATTTTAATTTTTGCTTAAAAATCTCACTATTTAATATTAAATTATTTAATATTTCATATTTTATATTTATTAAGATTTAAACTTTTTTTTTTTTAATTATAAAGATTTAAAATATTTATTTTATATTTATTTATATATTATTTATTAATTCATTTATTTTAATTATATATTTATTTATATTATATTTATTTATCTATTTATTTAAAGTTCATAGTTAATAATTTTAATCTATTTTCTAATTAATATAAATTACATAATTTAAATAATTTTATTAAAAAAAGTTTGTTAAATGTATTTAGTGATAATATATTATAATATATTTCTTATCATATATTAATTTAATTAATTAAAAAAATTGGCGGTCTAAGAAAGATAGATTATATTAAATATTAATTAAATTTTGTATACAATTTTTAAATAATGTAATAAACTTTTTTTCTTTTACGGTGTAACTAAAACAATTATCATATTAATATATTAATATATTATTATCAAATAAATTATATAATAAAAATGTATTTTAATATATGTTTTGATATATTTTATATACATAATATATACATAATATACATGGTTAAACATCTTATATTATATTATATTATATTATATAATATTAATGTCATAATAAATTTTTTTATTTTAGTTTTAAAATTGTATGTTCTTACATAATACAGTATGATTAATTAAATAATAAAAAGCCATAAAATAAATTAAATCATTAATATAAAGTTTTTAATTAATGTACAATATATATTATTTTTGGAGTTTTTTTGTTTTCTTTTTTTTGTATTACCTTTTAATTAATAATAATAAAGTTATTTTTTAATTTTTTAATTTTTTAAATATGACATCAATTCATTAATGTATTACAATAATTTTTAATTGTGGCTTGTTAATTAAAAAAGGGGGATAAAAAATTCATTCTCAGTTAAATTTTTTTATTTTTTATATTTTTTTATATTTATTGGTATAAAACTTTATTTTTTTTTTATTTTAAGTATTTCCTTTTTTATATAAATTTTCTTTTATTATTATATTTTAAGGAAAGAAAGAATGAAAGGAAAAAAAGAGAGAAAAAGAAAGGAAATAATTTAGTTTCAAGTGTGTCATTTATAAAAAAAAAAAAGACCATTTTTTATATTTTCATGAATGAAATGGAATGAATTAGTTTTAAATAAAATATAATATAATAAAATAAAAATAAAATAATAAAATATTCTTTTTAAAGACAAAATGAAAAAAAAAATATAAATATTATTTAAAAAACTATCATTTGGATATCTAATTAATAATAAAATTTCAATTCAATTAATTTTTTGATTAAATTATTTAATATAAATTATTAATTTTTATGTTTTAATTTTTTTTATAATATTTGTTTAATTAGGCTTTTTTTGTTTGTTTGTTTTTTTTTATTTTGTTGTTATTTACATACTATTATTATTATAATTATTATTTTTAATATTACTAAATATATTATAAATTACAAAGAATAAGAATGCTACTTTATTAATTATATTCATTTGAATGCATTGTTATTATTATTAATATTATTATTAATATTATTATTATTATATAATGTATATTTATTTAATTGTTTTTTCTTTATTTTTAATAAAAAAAAAAAAAAAAAAAAACGACATTTATTTTAATAGTAAACTTTTTAAATTAAGGTTAAAAACTAAACCTTAAAAAAAAAAAAAAAAGAAAAAAAGAATCTGAAGTAATTAATAATTGTTTCAAGTTTATTTTTTTTACTTTTATTTTTTATTTTTTTATTTTTCTTACTCCATATTACTTTAAAAATAATTACATTTTTTTTTTAATCAGTTAGATTATATTATATTTAAAAAAATTTAATCTTGGTATAGTATAGTTTTATTATTAATATTATCAGTTTTAATTATTTAATTATTTAATTATTTATTTATTTAATTATTATATATTTATTATATATTTATTTATAATTATTTATATTTATTAAAGATTGAATATATATTCAAAATATTGATTTAATTTTATATATATATATATATAGGTTTTATTTTTATTTTTATGGTTTCATTAATTATATTTTATATGGTTTTATTTTTATATTTTTTTAGATAAAATAAATGATAAATTAAAAAAAGAAGTCAGAAAAAAAAAAAAAAAAAAGATATATGAATGTTTCTATAGAATAATAAATAAATAAAAAAAAAATAAAAAATTAAAAAATCATTGATGATGAATGAATGGATAAAAAACTTATGATAAATTTGATAATTAATATTTATTAAAAAAAAAAAAATTCATATAAAAAAAAACTAACAAATAAAAACTAATAAAATTTATAATATAATAAAAAAAAAGTTTAATGGTATTTTTTCATTCTTTTATTTTTTATTTATTTATTTATTTATTTTATTTGGTAGTTAAGATTTCCTTTTCTTTCTTTTTTTTTTTTTTTTAATTTATAAATTGTTATTATTTAAGTTTTATTACTTCTTATTTTATTTTATATTTTTTTAAACAATAAGAATTAATAAAAGTATAAAATAATAAGAAATATAAAATAAATTAAAAATAAAAAATAAAACAGATTACCTTTTTTGGTGATATGTAATATACATATATATAAAAATAAACAATAAATATAAATTATTATTATTTTATATAGTAATAAGTAAAAATAAAATAAGTATTAAAATAAAATAAAATATTATGTAGATTAAGAGTTAATATATATATATATATAAAAGAATATTTTAAAAATAAATTCTTTTAAAAAAAAAAATTATAGTAATTATTAACATAATAATTAATATAATAATGATATTCATAGATTATATTTTTTTTACAATTAATTTAATTATATTCTTATTCTTATTCTTATTTTTTATTCTTATTACTCTTATTCTTATTATTATTTCTTTTATTTTATAAATTATTTTTGAGTTGAGTTGTTATAGCGTTGTTACAGAGTTATTAATAATCAATTAATTTATGATAATTTTATTATTTATTTATTTATATATATATATATTTATTTGATGAGGATTGTTTCTTATTGAGTGTATCAAATATATATAACCGATATATATAACCATATCAATATTTGATATTCTCACTTAATAATAATAGTAATAATAATAATAAAAGATTTTGATTATATTATTAATAATAATTAAACAGTATTTTCTATTTATTATAATATGATTATTTATAAACAAAACTAATTGTTTAAGAACTATTAAAATTATATATATAAATATGTATGTTTAACATTGTTTAAATACAATATCAATAATTTTTCTAAATATAATAATAATAAAATAGAATTTATACTATTTGAAATTGTATAATAATAATAATAATAATAATAATAATAAATAATAATAATAATAATAATAATAATAATAATTAATAATAATAATAATAATAATAATTATAATAATAATAATAAATAATAATAATAATTATAATAATAATAATAATAAATAATAATAATAATTATAATAATAATAATAATAATAATAATTGTAGTAGTAGTAAAATTATTATTAACCATTTTTATATCTATATAATATATCTATATATAATATAGAAAATATTTGGTAGAGAAGTGAATTAATAAATAGAATAAATAGAATAATAGAATAATTAAAAAAAAAAATTTATAGATACAAATATGGATATCATGGATAAATATTACTCATTTGTTGTGGTATTAAATACAAGATACAATAACAAATAAAGGATAATATATTATATGTAATACATATATTATATTTATATATATATATTTAACATATTATATTTGATATTATTTTTTATTTTATTATTTTATTTTATTTTTTTATTTTGTTTTATTTTTATTATTTTATTTTTTTTTATTTTATTTTATTTTATTTTATTTTATTTTATTTTTTTGTTTTGTTATTAATATAAAATTATTATTTTTATTTATATATACACATTATTATATCAATTTCTTTCTTTCTTTTCTTTCTTTCATGATTTAAAAAATGGTTAAAATTTAAAATAAATTACTTTTTATATAAGTTATTTTAGGATAGAATATATCTATCTATATATTTATCTATATATCTATATTTTTTTTTTTTTTTTGGGAATAAATATGTGCTTGCTTATATATATATGAATATGAATTTATTATATTATTTTTATTATTTAATGGATTTTTTTTTTTATAATTTAATTTTTTTCTTTTTATAATTTAATTTTATTTAATTTTAATTTTTATTTAAATGAATTTGAATTGAAGTTGAATTTGTATTTGTATTTGAAAGTTATTTATTCTTTTTGGTATTCTTATAGTAATTATAAAGTAAAATTAAAATCACGACAACTATTCCATAGGCAGCTGTACCTGCTACAATATTCATAAAACTTTTTGATGCTTCTAAACAAACGTTTTTATCATTTAATTTTCCACAATGATTGGAATAACAATCTCCATCCGTTATACATTTTTCATAAATAAATAATTTACATTTAAATTCTTCAATATCTCCATGTTTATTTTTATTGGTACAATAACGTATAGGATTACTTGAATTAATTAAACATTGTTCATCAACACAATTTTCTGATAAACATTGTTCGTTGGATTCACATTTTCGTGTAATACAACTTTTTTCTAATAAATCTTTTGGACAAGATTCAAATATTAATATTGGATTTTTTTCACTTTCTTTTAAATATTGAGATTGTGCATGTTTAACATAGGAAAATGTACCTTTATTATCTTTTTGACATACATTAATATTACAATAAATATCTTCAAAAACACATTTTTTTGCTTTTTTATCACAATATCCAACATTAAGACAGTCATTATCACTTTTACACGATACATATCTTTAAATAATAATAATTATATAATAATATAATAGATAGTATAATATATGTATATAAATATTATTATTATTTATTATTTGTTATTTGAATAAATTTTTTTTGTCATTAATATATTCAAATAAAGAAAAAAAAAATAATTTAGCTTTTTTTTTTTTAAAAAACATATATATATATATATAAAGTCAAATTTAAATAATGATAGTAATAATAATAAAGATAATAATTATATGTTGATAATATATATATTTATATATTTTAAATTTATTATATATATAGAATACAGAAAAAAAAAAACAAACTTACTTTTGCAGTTCATTTTCAATATTTCCTACATTAAAATTTTCAATTTGGAAAATAGTTTTGTCATTTGAATTGGTTGATTCATTATTATCATTAGTATTATCATTATTATTATTATTTGTAGTAGTAGAATCAGGTTGATTATTATCATTTTCTGTAATAGGTTCAACTTGGTTACTATCATTAAAACCCATACTATTATTAATATTTCTATTAGTTTGACCAGTTTGACCATTAGTTTGACCAGCAACATTATTCATATTTCCATTGGTTTGACCAGTATTTTTAGTTTTTCCAACTCCATTAACAATTCCATTACCATTGGGATTATTATTAGTACCAACATTAGAATTAGTTGTATCAATATTCATTGTTTTAATTATTTATTTATAAAATACCTTTTTTTTTTTAAATTTTCAATTTCAATTTCAATTTCAAAAAATTATATTATTATTATTAATTTATTATATTATTAGTTTATTTTTATTATTAGTTTAGTTTAATATCTATCTATATATATAATTTATGAATAACAAATTAACTCTATTATTTTGAACTTTTTTTTTTATTATTGTTTTTTTTTTTTTATATTATTATTATTATTATCATAAAAATTATAATTAATAAAGAAAAAAAAAAAAAAAAAAAAAGAAAAATAATATTTTATATAATATTCAATTTTTAATAATTATTTTTAATAATTATATTAAATTTTTAATAATTTAATAATATTTCTACAAAATAATAATAATTAATAATAATAATAATAATAAAATTTTTTTTATAAATTTTTTATAAATATGAGTAAAAAAGCATAAAAAAAAAAAAATTGTTTATTGTTTATTATTTTTTATTATTTTTTAATTTTTAATTATTTTTTTCATAAAATTTTGTTCCATTTTAATTTAAATGGTGGATTTTTATGATGATTTAATCTATATAAATTAAAAAGGAAAATTATAAAAAAAATTTGTTTCCTTTTTTTTAAATATTTTTTTTATTTTATTTTATGATTTTAATAATTAATAATTAATAATTATAATAATAATAAAAATGTCCTTTTTTTTTTTTTTTATTTATTAATTAATTATAATATTTTTTTATATGATGATTTTTATTATTAAAAAAAATAATTATTAATATTAACTATTATTATTATTATAATAAATAATAAAAATAAAATACAAACACATTTTAAAAAACAATACTTAATAATTAATATTTAATAATAATTTAATAATAATAATTAATAATTAATTAATATTTATTTTTATTTTTTATTTACTTTTTTTTTTTGTTGTTGTTGTTGTTGACTTTTAAATCTTTATGTTTCTTTCAATGATGTTTCTTCAATTATTCAACTAATTAATTAATCTAAATAGATTGATTTTCTAATATGGAATTTAATTAAAAAAAAAAACAAAAAATAAAAAAAAAACTTTACTAGATGACGAAATTAACATTTACAACTTATTTATTAAAAAGATTAAAAAGAAGAGAAGAAAGAAAGTTTAACAATTATTATAACAATTATTTATAATAATAACAATAAAATAATTGAATAATTGAACAATTGAATGAATATATATATATATATATTTCCATTAACATTAATATTATTTAATAGTATTTAATATAATTTTTATAATTATAATATTTGTTTTTTTTTTTATTTTCTCCTTTTTAATAAACTTAAAATTCTTAATCTTTTAATAAGACACATCATTCTAATTCTTTTTAGTTTTAGTTTTCTTTCTAAAAATATTTTATTATAATTATCCTAATAGATTTACTACTAACTAACATTTTGACTTTAAAATAAGTATTATATAATATCTTAAAAACCTAACTTTTTTTTTTCTTCTGATGAATAAAATTCAATTATAATTCAAAAAAGAAAATGTTAAAAATAATAATATTAAAAGTCAATAATAAATATATATATATATATATATTGAAAAATAATATATATACATGCTATTATTCAACATATTTTGAGAAAAAATCTATCTATCTATATGTATTTTTGAAATTAATTTAAAATAGGAAATATAAAAAGAATTATATAAATAATCCAAAAGAGTTTTATTAAAGAATTATTTCTGTTTTTTTTATACATTCTATTCATATAATTTTGATATACAATTATTAATTAAAGACTATAATAATTATATGTCAATTTAAAAAAACAATAAATAGTAAATAAATAAATAAATAAATAGATAGATATAAATGATATGATATAATAAAAAGTATTCATTAATTGATAATGAAAATAAAATATAAAAGTATTATTCAATAAAAATAAAAACAAAATAAGTTTTTTGTTAAATATCTAATATTTTTAGTTTTTTTTTATTTATACTAAAAATTTTAAATGGTTACACAATGAATGAATATGTGATTCAATAAATAAATCAATAAATCAAAAAAAAAACAAAAAAAAAAGTGAAAAATTTGATCAAAAAAAAGTTGGATGTTTTTTATTTAAAAAATAATAATTAATAATAGAATAATAAATAATAAATAATAAATAATAAGTAATAGATTTTATTAATAAGAATAAATAAAATCATTCAACAAATGATATAAATAAATAAATAGAAAAGAAAATATACAAATAAATTGAAATAATATAAGAAAGGAAATAAAATAAAATAAAATAATAATTATTATTTATATAAAAAAAAATTAAAATATTTTATAATTAATAATTAATTATTAATAATGGTTTATTTGATCATTTCATTTTATTCATCAATCAATTCCTCAATAAATAAATAAATGAATAAATATATAAATAAATAAATAGTTAATAAATAAATGAATGAATAAATAAATAAAAAAAAACATGTAACATGTTTTAAAAAAATTTATAATTAGGATTATTTATTATTAATGTTACATGTTTTGTTAAAATGAAACAAAAATTCTAAAAAAAAATAATCTTTTATATATTTAATATATAAAATATTATAATCTATTATATTATAAAAATTATATTATATAATTATAATAAATAATAGTTAATAAATAATAATTAATTTTATTTGTTTATTTTATTTATAAAAAGATCATCTACATTTTTTATTATTATATATTATTATATATTAATTATATTTATATTATTTATATAATATTATATTATATTTAAATATTTTATTATTTTATTATTTATTATTATTATTTATTATTTGTTTTTTTATTTTTTTTATTTGATTTTTATTATTATTATCTAAAAACTTATATAGAATTATATATAAATTTTTTTTATTTTTTCAAGTTGAATTTCATTTTTATGATTAATGAAAAAATAATAATAAATTACATTCAAATAAAAAAATATATATATATATTATAATATAATTTAATTACATACAAACATACACTCATACATTCATACACACACATACTCATACACTCATACACTTTTATACATACAACACACTTATACACTTATACACTCCTACACTCATACGAAAAAAAAAAAAAAAAAACAATGAATAATTTTTCAACTAATAATATTAATAATAATGAACCAGAACAACCTGAAACTCTTGAACAAAAAAGAAATAATGTTATAGAAAAATTAAATAATATTATTGATTTAGGGATATATATCAAAAAAAAGAAAATTGATTTAGACGAATTAAATGATAAAGATTTTGATATTTTAATTTATGCTATTGAACATTCTAATTCTGTTCACTTAATAAAATATATACTTAAAGAAACTCACTATGATACTTTAAATTATTCCTTTTTTGATAATGGCGTATATAAAAGTTTTTTCGTTAGTATCATTGATCATCATATTGACTATAAAGGTTATAAAATACCTTTATTTTCAGCCATTGCTTCTGGTAAATTTAAAATTGCCAATTTATTATTAAAAAAAAAAGCAAATATTAATTATAAAATTAATAATAGTAGTGGTCATTATCATAATGTAGATATTATTAATTATTTATATTATATGAGTGGTTATCGTGATTTTCTTAACCCTAGAAGTTTAAAATATATTTTAAATAATGGATTTTACCTAAAAAATATTACCACCGATTTAATTAAAAAAATGTTAACAAGAAATAATAATGATGGGTTACTTGAAATTATTTTAAAACATTATATTTATGATAATAGTTTTATTGTAGGACTTCTTAGTATTTATCATAATAAAAAGGAAATGTCAACTCAACAAATTCAAGATATTATTACCAAAGAAAAAAGTAAAATTAATATTGATGAAAGTGTCTATGAGATGGCGGATGAACAAGAAAATTACGATGCCATTCATATTCTCTTAGACTATGATTGTAGTGAACAAGATATCCTTGATGATATTATTATAGAATATGAATTTTTAGAAAAAGCTATAGAATATAATAAATATCATTTAGTTGAAAAAATTTTAAATTATCCTTTATTTCATTCTAAAGATTTTAATTTTGAAAATGCTATTGTGGAAGCTAGTAAAAATAGTAGACTAGATATTTTAAAATTATTATTAAAACATATTTCTATCCTACAAGAAGAAGAAGATGGAAAAAAAGAAGAGGAAGGAGTAGTGAGGGAGAAAAAAATTACTAATATTCAAAATATTATTAATTTTGAAAATATTTTAGCGGAAACAAGTAGTTATAATAATATATATTATACCAAAGATAAAAAATCGGAACATATTGAAATTATGAAATTTCTTATAGAAACTTTATTTCAATGTCCTTTTGATACCATATCTCAATCCTTATTAGATAATACCTTATCTAATTCTAATTATAATACTATTTCTAATTCTTATTCTATTTCTTATATTAAAGAATTCAGTCCTCGTTATTTAAGTTTAATTATTAATATTTTAATAAAAATTGGAAATCTTGATATTATTCATTCCCTTTTAAACCATCAGGAATTAAAATTCAAAATTAATATTAATGAAAAGGATAAAAATGAAGAATGTCCATTAATGGTAGCTTATACTAATCATCAAATAGAAATTTTTAAATATTTATTAGATTATGGTGCTAATTATAATATAAAAAATAAAAATGGTATTTATCTTTTAACATTAGCCCTTCAAAATAAAAATTATCTCGCCATAAAATATTTATTAGAAAAAAAAATAATAATTATGGAGGAGGATGTTGTTGATGTTCATCCCTTCTTAAAATTAATTCAACAAAATAATTTAGAGGCTATAAAACTTTTATTTGAAAATGACAATAATAATGATGATAATAATAATAATATTATTAATAATAATAATTTTAATAATAATGATATTAAGAATATTATTAAGAATGATATTGATATTAAGAATATTAATAATACTACACTCAATTTCCCAAATTATGGATTTACACCTATCATTTTAGCTTATCTTTTAAATTATCAAAACCTTTTCCAATATTTAATAAAATATTTTGATATTAATGAATTAGATTCCAATGGATTTAATATTTTACATTATGCTATTCTCAAAGAAGATTTAGATACCATTATGTTTTTATTAAGTTTAGGTGTTGAACCTAATTATTATGAACAAGGTTATAAACGTCGTCGTGGTAATTCTGCTTTAGATATTTCTCTTTATATACAAAATAGGAATATTATTAAGGTTCTTTTAATGAGTTCCGCCGTAGAATTAAATCTTCCAAATTGGAGAAAAGAAATACCATTAGTAACCCTTATTAAACTTAATAATGATAATAATAATAATAATAATAATAATAATGAAAATAATAATAATATTAATAATATTAATAATATTAATAATTATTATTATTCCATTGAAGATAAAATAAAAATAATGGATCAACTTATAGAAAAGGGATCAGATGTTAACTTTATAGATAATAGTCGTAATACACCTTTAATTTATGCTATACTTGAAAATTCTTTAACCGAAGCAGAATTTTTAATTAAAAAAGGAGCCAATGTCAATTATATAAGTAGTTATGGGGATTCACCTTTAGTTCATGCTATTCATAAAAGAAACCTGTCCATGGTTAAATTACTTATTGAATATGGAGCTGATATTAATTTCTATATAGAAAATAAACATTATTCTTTATTGATGTATGCTATAGATTTAGAAGCTATTGATATAGTAAAATATTTAATAGATAAAAATGTTGAAATAAACTTTTCAAATTTAAATGATTTCTATGAATTTTTAGAAATTTTAAATCATAATAATCATAGTAATAATAATAGTAATAGTAATAATACTACCACTACTGCTACTACTACCACCACCACCACTACTACTACTACAAATAATAATAATAAAAAGGAAATTTTTGAATACATTGTTCAACATCGTGGAGATTTATTTACATGTAATATTATTGGTGAAATTATATCTTTGAATCGTTTTGATTTAATAAAAATTTTAATTGAAAATCAAATCAATATTAATATTCGTGATGACCAAGGTAATATTCCACTTTCTTATGGTATTAAATTTAATGAACGACTTATTGTTAATTATTTAATTGAACATGGCGCCAATATTTATAATGTTAATCATTCGGGTCAAACGATTTATGAACTTTGTTGTGAATGTTATGATCTTAATAATGATCATAGTATAAGTATTTATAATAAAATTAAAAGACTTATTCAAAAAGACGACCATAACTCTAAAAAAAACTAGAGAAAGAAGAAACGATAAAAATAAAATAAAATAAAAAATAAGAAATAAAATAAAAAATAAAAAAAGCAATATAAAATAAAATGGATATATAAAATAAAAAGCATTTAGATATATAAAATTATAAATAATAATTTTTTTTAATATAATTAAATCAATATTATAGATACCAATAACTATCTTTTTTTTTCTTTTATAAAATAAATAAATAAATATATATATATATATATATAAATATATGTATATATATATATATTTTAGAATATATCATGTTATTATAGATTTTTATCAATTTTTTTATATATAAAAAATCAGTTATCTTTATTTTATACAATTATCCTTTTTAATTATATATTTTATAAAAATATTTTTACTTAGTATGTTATTCATTCATTTAGAATATGTTGTTTAATTATAGATTAAAATAAAAAAAATAATAAAAAAAAAGTAAAGAATAAAGAATAATCATAATAATAATAATAAATAAAAAAATAAAGAAAAAAAATTATAAATTATTAATATAATATATATTAAAGTATAAAAATATCAGATTTTTTTTTTTTCATTCTATAATTAAAAGTATTCTTATTATCATTTTTATAAAAATAAATATCAGATATATATATATTTTGGAATGAATATTTTAGATTTTTTTTCTTTTTTTTTTTAAAAAAAAAAGAGTTTCTTAATACTTTTTTTCTTCTGAAAATTTATTAAGTTATTAAGTCATTATTTAATAAAAATTCAAATGTTTTTTGAATGTCCATTATGTCCATTATGTATGTGTGGGAAACGAAGATAGAATTTGTAGGCCATCCATCCATCCATCCGCCTAATATAATGTATCCCATTACCTCTTCTTGCCGTCGTCAAACTTAATAACATAACATAAACTTAATAAGATTCATAAAATTTTTTTTTTCCTTTTACGATAAGAATTAATATTTTAATTATCAAACCTTGTTCATTATACTCGTTTAATGTAGTACTCGACAAGTTCGGATTTGCATTTATCTTGTGTGTATATATATCTATATATATATATATATTTTTTAAAAAAAAAAAAAAAGTGATATTATTTCATTTCCAATTTATTTATAAAAATAAATTGGGAATGAAATAAATCAATGTATTTTACATTTATTTATTCCATAACATGTAAATATCATGTGATATATATATTTTTTTTAGAACGATCATTTTAAATATTTTATTATTATTATTATTTATTATTTATTATTTAAATATTATTAAATATTATTATAATTTATTATTATTCAATATTATTATTATTTATTATTTTGGTTTTTTTATGTTTTTTTTTTTTTTTTTTAATTTTTATTATTATAATATTTTCTTTTTTAATTTAATTTTTAACATATAAAATAATTTCGAAACATTTTTTTTTTTTACTTATTTTTAATTTATTTTATTTAGTTTAAATATTTAAAAAAAATGCCTCGATAATTATTACATATTTTATCTTATTTTATTCTATTACATATGGATATGATAGTATATGATATGATATATTTTATGACATGATAAAAACTTTATTTAATAAATTTTTTTTATCTTTTTAAAGGTATATAAAAATGTAAAATAAAAAAAAAAACCCGCTTTTTTTTTTATTGAAGGCAAATTTTTATTATTTAAAAAAAAAATTATTAAATTTATAAAAGTTATGTAGTTAAAGATTGATAAATATGGTATTCTCTTTTTATTTATTTATATTTTTAAATATAAATAAAGAGCAAAAGGAGAATATAATATTTATTTATATTTTTAAATATATAATAATTTTAATAAGTAATTAATAAAATAAAAAATTAATTAATTTTTATATGTAACTTTTTTCTATAATTTTCATTTATTATTATACATTATTATACTTTATTATTATCTTTTTTTTTTACTTTTCTTTTTTTTTTCTTTTTTCTTTTTTCTTTTCTTTTATTTTATAATATAATTATATGTTATAATACTATAAAAGTGATGATAATTTACGAATTTGTCAAATATATTTTATTATTAATTATATATATTTTATAATATAATTGTTAATACTTTTTATATTTAATTGATTTACTGATTTTAAAGTAATTAATTTATTTATTTTATATTTATTCATTTATTAATATATCTTAATTTATTTATTTATTTATTAATATTTATTTATTTATTTTTTAGATTAATTAAAAAAGAACTACTTTTAAATAGACTATTATAAATATAAATATAATCATGAGAAAGTTTTTTAAACATTGTTTAATTATCATCTATTTATTTAATAATATTTATTTCTATTTATTTTTATTATATAATTTATTTAAATCTATTTATTTCATTCATTAATATATATAATAAATCTATCAGTTTTACATCTATTTAATTAATGTCACTTTTTATTATTATTATCTATTTAATTATATTTATTTTATTGTTTATTCATCTTTTTTTTTTTTTTTTAAATTTTTTCAATTAAATTTAATATATATCACAATACATTCTATAATATTTATTAATATATTTATTCTATTATAATCATATATTATTATAATTCATTAATTTCCTTTTTTATATATTTTCTATTTATTGCTTTTTTTTCTAATCAATTATTTGATGAATATGGTAATGACTTTTAATATATTTATAATATATTAATAATATATTTATAATATATTATTTGTTTTAACTCTATTTACAATAAACTTTAAAATAATGAAAAACTTTGGTAAATGTTAAGTATTAAAATATTAAATAAATAAATAAATAAATAAATAAATAAGTAAATAAATAAATAAATAAATAAAAATTAAATAAATTTTTATTAATGAATTTTTATATTTATTTAAAAATACTATTTATATTTATATTTATATTTATATTAATTATTAATGTTAATATTAATATTTACATTTGTATAATTATTATTTCTTGTTAAAAAAAAAAAGTAGGGTAGTAGAAAAATGACCATCTATTAATATTTAAAAAAAGTATAAATATAAATTTTATTATTAATTATTTTATTAATAATTATTTTATTATTATTTATTATTATTTATTATTTATTATTATTTATTATTTAATTATTTATTATTTAATTATTTAATTATCTCTTATGATTTCTTATATATTTTTAAATTAAATCATTTTATATTAAAAAATTATCAAATAATTTTATTTCAATATAATATATTATTAATATATTATTTATTAATTACAATATATACTACCAATATATTTAATTATATATTGTATTTACATTTTAAATAAATATAAAAAAGAAATTATAATTATTATTATTAGTGCAAATGGTTATTAATAACAATATATTAAATTACATTAGTTTATTTTTAATATAATATTAAAAATAATAAAATATTTCTTTATATAGCATTTTAAATAAATGAATAAATAATTAAATAATTAAATAAATAAATAAATAACTAAGTAAATAAATAACTAAGTAAATAAATAAATGTTAATAATAATAATATATAAATATATAAATGACTAAATAAATAAATAATTAAATAAATAAATAATTAAATAAATAAATAATATAATATAAATATAATATAATACAATATAATATAAATATAAGTATATATATAATATAATATAAATGTAATAAATAAATATGTCAAATGAAATATTACACAAACATTTTTGGTATTTTATTAATATTAATTATTTTATTTATTCAATTATTTACATTTATTTACTTATAATTATACATTTATTAAAATATTAATTTATTTATTCATTTATTTATTATTTTAGATAAATTAATTTTTTTTTTTAGTGATTAAAGTTTGGTTAAAAAATGAGAAAATGTGTCAAATAATAATTATAATTCATCATTATAATTTTAATAATAATATTTATAATTTATTGAATTCCTTAATAATAAATAAATAAATAAATAAATAAATAAATAAATAAATAGATAAATAAATAAATAAATAGATAAATAAATAAATAAATAAATAAATAAATAAATAAATAAATAATATTGAATGGAAATATTGTTGATTTATTTTATTTTGTTAACTATCATTATAATGCTTGTTTTATTTTATTATTTGTCTATCAATAACTACTATATCGAACTTATATTAATATCTATTTAGTATTAATTTTTTTTTAATAAAAAATAAATTAGACAATCTAAAAGATAAATTATATATTATAACATTTAAAAAGTAAATGTTATATAATGAATTATTATTGTTACATTAATTTTATATTTCTTTATATTAAATACTATACAAAGAAATATAATATATAGAAAGAAAACTTTATTATAATATTATATAATGAAATAAAAAGTTAATATAAGAAAAGAAAGAATGTATAACAATGAAAATTTAAATGAATATAATTATAAATAATATAAAAATAATTAATATATCTATATAATATATATATATGTAATTGTTATTCTTCTTTGTTTTAATATGAATTTCTTTTTCTTTTTTTATATATTATCTAATTTAATATAATAATAAAATAGAAAACTTTTTTTATTGGAATATCGAAAATATAAAATTAATATATGAAATCATATTTATTTTTACTTAAATAATAATAATTATAATTATTATTATTTATAATTTTTTTTTCTAAACTTTTTCGTTTTTATTATAAGAAATAAAAAAAAAAAGTAAAAAGAAAAAAAAAAATAAAAAAGAAAAAAAACAAATAAAATAAAATCATTAATTAATAAATATAAATATAATATATATTAATTATATTGTATTATATTGTCATTATTGTATTACCATATATTATTATTGATTATATTTATATTTAATTTAAATTAATTCTTTTAATATTTGAATAAGTTAATTTATTTATTAATATATTTAAAAAAATTTTTTTTTATTTTTTTTGATATTTTTTTCCAATTTCCAGAATTATAACAAAAAATATAAAATAATATAAAATAATAAAATAAAATAAAAATTTTTTTTTTTTTTATTTCTTTAAAACATTTGTTTATTATTATTATTTTTTTTTGTTTAATTTCTTATATATAATTGTAAATTAATTTTCCTCTTTTTTTTTTTTTTTAACCTATAATATATTAATTTTTATTTTTTTTTTGTTTTTTTTTGTTTTAGAATTAACAAAATAAAGAATATAAAAAACATATAAAAAAGTTTTTTTTCTTTTAAAGAAAAAAAAAATAGGGAAATTAATTGAATTAAAATAAAATATTCGAGATTTATAATCTTCATAATTAAAAAAATAATAATAATAATTAATAATAATAATTAAAAAAAACAAAAACAAAAACAAAAACAAAAACATTTAAATGCTATTAAATATCAAAAATCAACTATAAATAATTAATATCATATTTAAATATTTTTAAATATATCAATTATTTTTTTTCTTTTTTACACTTTGCAATATTTATTTAATCAATTTAATTTATTTATTTAAAAAAAGAAAAACAATTCTTTTTTTTTTAATAATTTGTTTTATTGTTTAATGATAAATATTTATATTTAATACCACTTAAATCTTTTTTAATTTTAATATTCAATTTTTTTTTTAATATAATCAAACAAACTGACAAAAAATAGTAAAGATAATAACGATAAAAAGTATGTTATATAAATTTAAATTTATATATTAATATTAAAATTATAATTATAATTGAAAAAAAAAAAGTAATATAATATTAGTTTAGTCGATATAAAAATATATCATTATATAAATACCTATTTTATTTGATAACAAATATATAAATTCTGAATCAATAAACAAACAAGTAAAATAATTAAATACAATTTACATTCAAAATAAGTAAATATCAAATAAAAGAGAAATAAAAAGAAATTATATATATATTTTTAAAATTTCAATAATTAATTCAAAATAAAAAAGATTTGATGACTTTTGGAAGTAATTATAATTTTAAAAGCCAAATAAATAAATAAAAGTACAATAACAACTACAATAATAATAATAATAATAATATTAAATATAACAATATACAATTAGTAAAATATATATTATCTTATATATTTTATTACATATTATTACATATTATATTACATATTATATTACATATTAAATTTAAATATAAAGAAAGTGGGAGAAATAAAAGAATATTTATAATACAACAATTAAAATTATTTATTTTAGAATTACTTTAACAAAAAAAAAATTATAATATACATTTTATATATTTTCTATTTATTAATAATTAAAATAATTAATTATTCATATATTTATTACTCTGTATTTTTATAATTAAATAGGTTAATAATATAAAGAAATAGAAAATAATAAATATAATAAAAATGTTGACTGCAGAACCAAAAATTGAAGAAAATAAAAATGAAACAAAAATAGAAACAAAATCAGTAGAAAATGGAAATGAAAAAGAATTAAAACAAAATGACAATGAAAATGAAGAAAAAATATCAAAAAAGAATTCTATTGATATAAACAAAGTTAAAGAAGAAATAGAAGAAACTAAACAAGAAATAGGAAAATTAGATAGTCATAAAGATGATGATGATGATATTGTAATACCACCACCACCTGAATTTTCTGTTCCATTATTTTCTAAATATATTCATGGACGTCAACGTTCCATTTCTGTATCCTCTGAATTATCAAATGATAGTTTCCTTTATGAAGAAGCAAATTCTTCTGGTGGTGAATCTATAGTTAATATTGATGGTGAATCAACTGTTAATACGGAAGTTAGTCTTGAAGTTAATAATTTACATAAAGAAGAATCTATTAAAGAAGAATTAATTAAAAAAGAAGAAGAAGTTAAAGAAAATATTACTACAAATGAAGTAAAAGATACTTCAAAAGATGTACCAGTTATATCTAAAGATCTTGTTGAAACTCCAAAAATTAAAGAGGATAAAAAACCAGATTTAACGGTTAAAACTGATGAAGCTCATTTAAGTGTTAATAGTCACATTCCTCCACCACGTAGTTCTTCATCACTTTCTGCTTCAGTTACACGTCATGAAGGTATTAAAGAAAAAGAAGAAAAACATAAAGAAAATGAAGATAATTGTAAGAAATCCCAAAAAAAAAAAAATAATAAGTTTATATATTTTAAAATTTTTTTTTCTAAATTTACTATATAATAGCTTAAAATAGCATAGATATAATAGTATATAGTATAATATAATATAATATATATACTTTAAATTTTTTTTTTTTTTAGTTTTTTTTTTTTTTTTTTTTTATTTTTTTTTTTTCTTTTTGAATTGTTAGATGACAAATTAAAAAAAAAAAAAAAAAAAAAAAGAAAAAAGAAAAAGAAAAAAAAAAAAAAAAAGGGATTTTTTATTATTAATAATATTACATAGTTTATAGATAATATATATATGATATATATGATTATAATATTATAATATTATATTTTTTTTAATTGAATGATTTAATTCTCAAACACACACACACAAAAAAAATTCAACTTATGATATTAACAATATATATATATATACAACATAAAAAATAATAATTCAGTAAATAATAATAACAAATAGCAACAATTATATACAATAACAGCAACATTAATAATTATAATAACATTTTATTTTACAGTACTTAATAATAATAAGAATCAAAATTTAAAGTTTTTTAGATTAAATTAAATATTATGGAATATATATTATAATAATCAAAAAATAATTGATTCAAATAATGAATAGTTAAAAATTTAAAAGTTAATATTTTAAAAAAATATATATATTTATATAAATAAGATTAATTTAAATAATGATATAAAAAAATTTTTTTTAATGATTTTATATATACAAAAAAAAAAAAATAACTTTATCATTTAATAATGCACATTTGATAATTTAAATTCTTTTTTGATTATTGGTGAAGCATTAATTAACCACTGAATTAATAATAATTAATAATAATTTATTCCAATATAATATATAATTTTTAAAGTTTTTTTTTTTTTTATAAAGAATAGAAAGAAAAAAAAAAAAAATTAAAGTTGGAAAAATATATATTTAATTTTCAATGTTTTAAAAGAGGACAAAAAAAAAAAAAAAAGAAAAAATAGTATAGGACCAATTAAAAACCAAAACCAAATATAATATAAAAATGTGTTTGAGAAATTTTTTATAATTTTAATACATTAAAATGTTTTATATATATATATATATTTATTTATTTAGTATGGAAAAAAAAATTTTTTTTAGTATAAAGAAATTAGAAAAAAAAAGTAGTAAATAATTTTTTTGATTATTAATCTTTTTATTATTATTATTATTTATTATTTTATTCATATAGCTAAAAAAGCTCAAGAACAATCTTCAGAAACTACTAAAACAGAAGAAACAGAAAAACGTAAAAGAGCTAAGAGTTTTAAAGATTATTTCTTTGTATCTTCAACTTCATCTACTTCTTCCAATTCAAGTAGTTCAACATCTCCTAGTTCATCTAGTGAAAAGCCTTCAAAATCATCCAATGAAAAAAGTTCAAAATCTTCAAGTGAAAAACATACTAAATCTAAACCTTCATCAGGATCTTTAATGAGTTATGTTGGTTCTTTCTTAAAAAAGAAAAATTCTTACTTTGATACTGATGAAGAATTTTGGGAAGCTTTCTTAAAAGAATATAAAAAAGATGCTCAATTAGATGTTAATTCTTTAAGTACTGATGGTAGTAATAAATTTGGTGATTTATTAGATCGTGTTCAAAGAGGTGTACCTGCTGAACATAGAGGTGAAATTTGGTTAAGTATTTCAGATTCTTTAGATGCTCATTTAGATGTACTTTATTGGCAATTATTAAATGAACATTGTCCCTATGAAAGAGCTATTAATCAAGATCTTGGTCGTACTTTCCCAGAAATTCCAATGTTTAAGACCCCTGAAATTCGTAAACAATTATATAATATTATGAAAGCTTATAGTGTTTATGATTCAGAAGTTGGTTATTGTCAAGGTTTAAGTTTTATCGCTGGTCTTTTCTTAATGCAAAATGTAAATATTTTCATCAAAAAAAAAAAATTTTATGGAGAAAAAATTTTTATTTAAATTATATAATATATACATATAATTTATATAAATTTTTTTTTTCTTTAAATATAAATAATTTATAATATATATTAATTATATTTTATTTTTATAATTATTACAATTATTATTATTATTATTAACTTTCATTAATACTAATTTTTATTTTTATTTTTTTTTTTAAAAAAAAAAAAGATGAAAGAAGAACTTGCTTTTACTATCTTTGTACGTTTAATGGAATCTTATAATTTAAGAACTCTTTTCACTCCAAAGATGCCAGGTTTAATGTTATTAATATATCAATTTAATGCTATTTTCCAAACCTATATTCCAGCTTTATATTTCCATTTCTATAGATATAATTTAAGTCCAATGATGTATGCTTCTCAATGGTTCTTAACTCTTTTCAGTTATAGTTGTAAGTATAAGATTTTTTAAAATTTTAAAAGTCATTTATAAATAATAAATAGATATTAAATATTTAGATAATAGATATTAAATATTTAAATATTAAATATATATAAAATATAAATTTGTTTTTAATTATATATTTAAATAATTCTTTTTTTTTTTTTTAATATTATATATAATAATACATTTTATTATAATTATATTTATATTATATCATATTATTTATATTTATATTATATTATATTTATATTATATTTATATTTAATAAATTTATTATATTATTATTTTATTATATTTATATTTTATCATCTTTTTTTTTTTTAACTATCATATAATAGTTAATGTTGATTTAGTATTCCGTATTGTTGATTTAATTCTTGTTGAAGGTCCAATTTCAGTTTTATTACGTTTTTCATTAGTTATATTAAAAAGATATGAAGATGATTTATTAGGTATTGAAAAATTCGATTCTTTAATGGACTTTTTAAAATCAGAAAAATTCACATATGTTGATGATGTTGAAGAAATGATTAAAGAAGTTATTGATCTTAAGAAAGTAGTTAGTGATAATAGATTAGAACAATTAAAACTTGAACATTTAGAAGATATAAAGAAAAGAGAACCAGCTCAAAGAGAAATGGAACAACTTCGTGAAACTTTAAAATTATTAAGAAAAGAAAATAAGGAACAAACTAATAAAATTGCTGAAGATAAAAAGATTCAACAAGCTCTTACTGATGAAATTGTTTTATTAAAACAACTTGTAAAAGAATTACAAGAAGATAATGAAGCAGTTAAAATGCAAGTTAAAGATTTAAGAACTATTTTAAGTCAAGAAGAAATGATTAAAGAAGATGATCGTTTAATATCATTACAAGAAGAATTACAATTTTTAAAGGATAAATTACGTGCTACTCAAGTGGAATTATGTCAATCCAGAATGCAATATAATGAATTAGAAACTGCTTATCAATTAGAACAAGAAAGATGGAAAAAATCTAAACGTCGTTTATCTAGAAAAATTCAACAAAGTGAAGATAAATCAAAACGTACTTCATTAATGATTGATCCACCATCAACACCAGCAACACCAACTTCTATGAAACCAATTGAATTACCAAGTATTGCTGAATAAAAAAAAAAATAAAAATTAAAAAATAAAAATTAAATTTTTTATTTTTTTTTTTTTTTTAGAATAGCAAAATAATAATAATCATATATAATTCATCTAATTTCTATATCATATAATAATATAAACTTAAAAAAAAAAAAAAAAACTAAAAAAAAAAAGGAAAAAAAAAAAAAGAAAGAAAAAAAGAAAGAAAAAAAGAAATAGATAAAAAAATCTAATATTTATTTTTTTTTCTTTTTTTCTTTTTTTTTTTTTTTTTTTTTATATATTTACATAAAAATTTTTTTTTCCATTTTCTTATTTTTAAATATCTTTTTTTTTATTCAATATTTTTTTTTTTAATATTATTTAAAAAAATATGTGTAATATATATAAGAAATTAAACAAGAAAATTCATAAGAAAAAAAAAATTAAATTAATTTATATATATATAAATAAATATCATACAACAGAAAGAAAATATATATAAATAATAAATAATACAATATACAATATAACAAAATTATTAAAAAAAATCTTTTTTTTTTTAAAAAAAGAAAAAAAAATTAATAATAATAATACTAAATAAATAAATAAATAAATAAAATTTAATCTATTATTAAATATTAATATAAATATATCAAAAAAAAAAAAAAAAAACAGCAGTAATAAAATAATTCAAAAAAATAATTAAAAAGAAATAAGAAAATAGAAATAATTTTCTATCTATTCTATATATTTATATAAATTATATAAAAAATAAAAAATAAAAAAAAAAAAAAGAAAGAATTTTTTTATTTTATTATTATTATTAGTAATAATAATATTTTGAATGATATATATCTATAATTCCGTTATAATAGAATAAAAAATATATACAAATATATAAATATATAAATATATAAAATATATAAATAAAAATAAGAATAATAATAATATAAAATATATATATAATATAATATATATTATTAAATAAGTTATAATTATATATATATATATATATAATAGAAAGGGAAAAAAAAAGAAAGAAAATGAAAATAAAGAGAATAGGTAAAAAAAAAAAAAAATAAGAGTAAAGAAGAGAGAGAAAAGATAAAGGAAAATAATAAGAAAGAATAAGTAAAAAGTAAAAGAAAATCTATTTTTTCTTTTTTTTATTATAATTATATAATATATTATTTCAAATAGTATTTATTAATTATAATGTATAACTGTATAATCATATAATCATATAATGTAGTATAAATATATAAATATAGATATGTTTTTATTATATAATATGATATAGTTTTAAAAGTTATTTGTTTAGTTTATTTTTTATTATTATTTTTCTTTTTCTTTATTCTTTTTCTTCTTATTTTATATAAATATATAGATTTTTTTATAATCATCTAAAAAAAAAATTTTTTTTATATTGTAAATAAATAAAAAAAAAAAAAAGGGTTACAAAAAAATGATTCATAATTTTTTTTTTTTAATAATAGAATACAACAACAACAAAAAAGTTACACAATAAAAAATAAAATATAAAAATAAAAAAAAAAATTTTTCTTTTTCTTTTTTTTTTTCTTTTTGTGTTAATTATGGAAATATTTTCCAAAAATGGGAATTTATTGAAATCATGAAAATATAAAAAAATTTGTTTAAAATTATAATTAATTATATATATATATATATATTATTATAAAAAAATTATAATAAAATATAAACAAGTTATAAATATATGATAATAAATACAAAAAAAAAAAAAAAAAAAAATGAAAATAAATATAAACAAGTTATAAATATATGATATTAAATATTTCTGATGATAATTATCTTTGTTTTTTAAAAATAATAATTATTTAGAAAATATTCTGATATGTTATTTTTATTTTTATTTTTATGATTTTTAATATTTTATTTTTATTTTTTATTTTATTTTATTTGTATATTTTTAAAATATTGAATTAATAGAAAATTATTATAATATTAAATATATATGAAGGGAAAAAAAAAAAAAAAAAAAAAAAAAGATTTTTTTTTTTTATAAAAATATATATTAATATAAAATGAAAAAAGTGTATAATGAATTTGTCATAAAAAAAAAGTCATCATAAAAAAAAAAGTATTAAATAATAAATAAAAAAAATTTTTTTTTTTTTATTAAAAATAATATAATAAAAAATAAAAAATATAAAAAATAATAACGATTTTATTTAATTATTTATTTAATTATTTATTTTATGTTTATTTATATAATATCTATATTATATTTTATATATTATTGTCTTTATTCATATAAAATCATTCTTTTATTATTATTATTATTATTATTATTTATTATTTATTTATTTATTATTTTATTTTTAACCCAATAATTCAGCAGCTGAAGTAGTAGTGGCTTCTATTTCTGGCATTGGTTCTGGTTCTGGAATAATAGTATTAGAATTTTCTACTTCATTTTCTTCTTCTTTTATTTCTTCTTCTTCTTCTTCTTCTTCTTCTTCTTCTTCCCCTTCTTCTTCTTCATTTTCTTCATTTTCTGATTCTGGTTCTTCTACCATATTTTCATTTTCACTTTCATTTTCATTTTCATTTTCAATTTCATTTTCTGTTTCGGTTTCAGTTTCACTATCATGTTCATCATCATTTAAATTTGCAAATATATTTGAAGTTGGTATAGAATGATCAACTTCTTCCTTTTTATTTGAAAAATGTAATGATGAGGAGGAGGATCCTCCTTTACTGGTTTGTTTTCTCCAACCATTATGTTCTAAACCTGGAGGTTTAGAATTCTTATTATTATTATTATTATTATTATATTTATTAAAACTATTGGAACGTCCTGAATTAAAACTATTAGATTTATCAAATTTGGTAAAATGATGGAATCCTCCTCCTCCTGAACCACTATTACTATTATTTCTCATTTTTGGTGGACGATATATACCATCATTTTCATTATTATTACTATTATTACTATTGGAACGTCCACCCATGGTAGAATTAGAATTAGAAGAATTAAAATGATGATGATGTTGATGTTGTTGATGATGATGTAAAAGTCCATCAATTTTATTTTTTAAATTTTCAATTTTATGATTTTGATCTTGATTTATCATTTTTTGTATTTTAAGATCTTCTTCTAAATTAGAACATTGATGAGTTTTTTCTATAAGTTGAAGTTTAAGACGATTATATTCGACAGATATATCAGAGACTTCTTTACATTTTTGATCAATATATTGTTGCATTTGTTGCATAACATTACTAATAGAAAGTTTAAGTTGTTGATTTTCACTTTGTAAATGATTTACCATTATCATAAGTTGTTCAGGGGATTGTGAGGCTAAAGTTAATGATGGTGAAGGGGATGGTGTAGAATTTGTTGTCATATTGAAAAGATTAGGTGGGAAAGTTGGCATAGGTATGGAGGAAAGATTTGGAATACCAGGTAAAACTGATGATGGATTAGTTCCTATAGGTATTGGTGATGATATAGGGAAATTATTATTATTAGTAGGTGTAGGTGTAGTAGAATTAGTATTAGTATTAGTAACATCGTTATTATTTAAATGATTTGAAAGTAGAGATGAATTAGTTGCAGTTATATCGATATTATTAATATTTTTTAATGTATCAAGTATAGATTGAACTTCATTGGAAGTAGTTGTTGGAATTGTAGGAATTGTTGGAGATATAATAATAGAAGTTTTATTTAATAAATCATCATGTGGTTTGAAAAGATTAAAATCTTCATAAGGTTCTTTATTATTTGAACCATTAATGAAAATATCTTCATTAATTAAATCTGTTTTTGGAATTTCATCTTCTTTATTTTCTTGTACTAATTCTGATATTGTTTCTTGTTCTTGTTCTTGTTCTTCTTCTTGTTGTTCTGGTTCTGGTTCTGGTTCTTGTTGTTGTTCTTGTTGTTGTTTTTGTTTTACTTCATCATTTTGTTGTTTTTGTACTTCGTCTTGTTTTGGTTCATCATTTTGTTGCTTCTTTACTTGTTTTGATTCATTATTTTGTTGTTTCTTTATTTGTTTTGATTCTTGTTTTGGTTTTTGTTCTTTTATTGATGATTTAGTCATTTCTTTCTTTTTTTGTTCATTATTTTTAGATATTTTTTCTTTTGGTTTTGTAGTTGTAGTAGTAGTAGTAGTATCAATTTTATTAGATTTTATTGGTGCTTCATTTGTCTTAGTATTAGCATTAACTATTTTTTTTGGAGTGGGTTCTTTCTTTTCAACAGGTTTATTAACAATATCAGTAAAAAGCATTTTTGTTGGTTTCTTTTCAGCATTTATTATTTCCTTTTGAAGAATCTTTTCGGTATTTTCAATAGAATTCTTTATTAAATTTTCATTAATAGCAGCTTTAGATAATGTATGATTATTATTATTATTATTATTATTATTATTATTTGAAGTTGATTTTATTTTAGATTTATTTTCTTCAGTTTCAATTTTAGTTTCAACATTAGTTTCAACATTATTTGATTTTGTTAATGGAGTAGAAGTTTCAGTAGTATTAGGTTCTATAGTTTCATCTTCATCACCAGAAACATTAGCAGAAGTAGCTGCTGAAGTTACAGTTGAAGTAGTAGCATTAGTATCAGCACCAGTTGAAGAAGTAGCATTCTTCTTCTTCTTCTTTTTATTAGCCTTCTTTTTACTCTTTTTAGAATTAGAAACAGAAATACCTAATTTTTGGAAAGTTATAGAAGTTTCTGTCATTCTACAAGATTCTTCAATAAACATACTATCTAATTTAATACCCATATTAATAAAACCTGCCATAATTTCATTTTGACAACGACTTAAAATATTTTTTCTTTTTTCAACAAGTTCTTTATATTTTGGATTTATACGAATTGTATAATATCTTGCTTGATCAAAAATATTTTTATTTAATCCACCTTCTTTCAATAAACAAATTAAAGATTCAACAAATATATCATTTAATTTTTCAATTTTAAATATATCATTCATTAAATCTTTAGAACAATTAGAATTGGCTTGATTTTCAGCAGATTTAATTTGTTTCATAAAATCTTTCTTATTCACCGTTTCTAAACGACCTGTTAAATTAATAGATTTTTTATATTCTGTAATAAGTTCATTAAATTGTTCTTCTAATTTTTGTTGAGCTTCTTCATTATTTTTAAGGAAAGTATTAACTTCTTCTTCCCAATTTTCTTGAATTTTTGTACATTCATCTAATTGATTTTGACATCCTTCTAATAAATCTTGATATTTACTTCTATATTCTTCGTCTCCATCAACGGCCATGGAAAGTCGTTCTTTTTGTTTTGTTAAATTAGATACAAAACTATCTTGAATACTTTTAATAATACCTCTTTGATTTTCAATACTTTTCATTAAAACTTCTTCCTTCCATTTTTGATTATATAAACTTTTATTTTTAAAGAAATCTTCAAAAGTTTTATCCATATATTCTAAAATTTCTTCATCTGTTTTTCCTTTCATAAAATTATCAGATCCCTTCTTTTTCTTTCCCTTTTTAATATGGGAAGCAACATTATCATTCCAATAATCTGCAAATTTTGATGTTGATTTATTATTTGAATTAAATACATTTACTAATTTTTTCTTATTAATATCTATTTCATTATTCTTTTTTTGAATGTCATTCCAAGAGTTTAAAAGAGCATTTGAAAAACACCAAATTCTTTCACTTTCAAATCTAATTCAAAAAAAAAAAAAAAAAAAAAAAAAAAAAAAAAAAAAAAAAAAAAAAAAAAAAAGAATATATAAACAGGTATATATAAATATATATATATAATTATATTTTATATGTTATACAATAGTTGTTAATAATTAAAAATATAAATAAAAAAAAAATACAAATATTAATATATATAAAAGTTTTTGTATTGAAATAGTATAAACATAAATATAAATATAAATATAAATATAAATATAAATATAAATATAAATATAAATATAAATATAAATATAAATATAAATATAAATATAAATATAAATATAAATATAATATAAAATATAAAATATAAAATATAAAATATAAAATATAAAATATAAAATATAAATATAAATTTAGAATTTAAATTTTATAATAATCATTTTTCTTCCATTATAGATTAAAATAACATTTTTTTTTAATAAATTTATATATATAAAATGAAAAGAAATTTACTTTAAAGCTTTTTCAAATGAATCCTTCAATTTTTCGATAATTGAATTTAAAGAATTAATTTCTTGAATAATTGAGAATACAGAATTTTTATTATAATTCTTTTTCATACTTTTTAACTCTTCAATACCTTCTGAAATAAGAGAAGGTTTTAATAAACCAAAATCTTTATTATTTATTTTTAAATTGGATTTTTCATTTTCAATAGTATTTAATAATTGTAATAAATTAACAATAATATCTTTTTTTGAAGAAAGAAGGAAATCTCTGTAAATTTGATCAACTTCTAAGATATCAAGATCTTCAAAAGAAGATTTTAATACTGATTGGTTCATCCAACTTTTGATAGTTTTATTGAAATCTGTTAAAGTTTTTGTAATGACATTTAATTGTTCTTGACTGGAAGTAACATCGGATATAACATCTTTATTTAATGTTTCTTTTAATGTTTGTTCTAATTGTTTTATATCATATTTAGAATTAGAAATTTCTTTTAATTCATCATTATCATCATCGGTTTTATTAAGATATTGTCTACTTTGAAAAGTAAAATATTTTTGATAAGCATATAAAGTCCAATCTTTTAAATTATTTCCTTTAATCTCATCTACTAAATTAACATTAAAACCTTTAGTAATAGCAGTTTTATCAATTTGAATTTTTGGAAATTGTGCTAAACTATTTAAATAAGTTTCAGATTCTTCTTCAAAATTCTTTGAATATTCTTTTTTAATTCCAAGCATAGTCGACATCTGGCTCTATTATATTATATAAAATTATTAAAGTGAAAAATAAAGATAAAAAAAAAAGTATTTCGTATTATTCTATATATAAATTAAAATTAATTAATGATAATAATTATGTTATCTTTATAAAAATAATTTTATAATTATGATTTATAACGTTTTAAATGATATAATGAAAAAAAAAATAATATTTATTTTTAAAATAAAAAGTATTTACTATTTATTAATAAAATATTAAATTTTTTTTTTCTATCATTAAATATTATAAAATTTTTTTTATTTTTTTTTGCAAAGAAAAAAAAAAAAGTGTCAAAATATGTTATTATTAATAAAATTATACGCATAAATTAATATATTAATTATAAATAAAATAATGTAAATATGTATATAGGAATATAATGGAAATATATTGATACATTCGTTTTAGACCAATCATTGAACTGAAAGATGGTAATGTAAACAAACAAAATTTTTATTACTTTAAGCAAATAAATAAATAAATAAATAAATATATAAATAAATAAATAATAAAAAAAGATCTGATTTTAATTTAGAAAAGATACAGAAAATTATTTCAATTAAGAGGATTAAACAAATATACAGAAATATTACACTTTTAAACATTAACAACATAATATAAAGAGTAAAAATAAAAAAAATTAAATAAAAATAAACAATTCTATATTTTTTATATATAATGTTAAAATATAATAATTAATATTTTTATGCTGACATATAAAAATTATTATATTAAAATGTTCTCTACAAATTTAGTCATTCCCAAGTTTTATTTTTCAAAACATTAATATTAAAATAATATTTAAAAATAAAAATAATTATTTCATAATTTTTTATTTATGTTATTTTATTTTATTTTATTTTATTTTTTTTATTTTTTTTTTATTTTTTTTATGTGCTTAATATTGAAAAGATTTTTTTTTTTGGATATTTTATTATTTATACAATATTTAATTATATTTATTTTTATTATCTAAGACAGAAAAGTATTTATAGATTTAATTTACTGTATTTGCTTATATAAATGTTGATTTTGATATATTAATATTTTATTATTTTATTTTTATTTTATTTATTATTTTATTATTATTATTATTATTTTTTATTTCATTGATTTAATTTAATTTATTGTTTCTTTTCTAAAATATTTTCAATATCCTTTAAAAAGGCACTTGGAACAAAGTTACCCTCTTCATCAAACCAACTACCATAAGATTTCTTTAATGATTTTTTAGTTAATTTAGTACCTTCTTTTAATTCAATAGTAATTTCAACTATATCACTGTATTTTTCGTTTTTAGAACTAACAGTAACTGATTTAATCTAGTATTTTAAAATACAGTAAAAAAAAATTTATATTTAATATATATATATATGAATATTAAAATATATAAAAAAATTATATATAGTGTATTATTTGTTGAATTATATTTTATCACATACATCTTTTTCATCCTTTTTGTTTCCATTGAAAATTTCATTTTTCTTAACATATTTGTTGTAAATAGTCATAATACCACATAAAATGAAATATCTATAATTATTAGCAAATAACTAATAGGATAATATAACTTTTTTATTATATATATTATTTCATTATTTCATATTTTTTGTTATTATTATTCTTATTATCAATTATTTTATATATTATTTATATGTATATTAATATGTATTTTTTATATAAAAAATAAGGATACAATGAAACTGAAACAACTAAAATTCCTTTACATTTTTCAAATGGGTTTAAGTATGAATAAAGACTTGCAGCACCAGCAATCAAACTAGCAGTATAACCTAATGCTAAATAAATATTACTGTGCTTATGATCTTCAGTATATCCATAGTATTTAGTGAATAACTTTATATATATTATAGATAAAATATAATTAATAAAATCGAAAATTATAATTAATTAAATTTCATTATACAAATTATGTAATTAAATATTTTATCTATTTCTTTCTTTCTTTCTTTTTTTTTTTTTTCATTATTACTTTTCCAATTGCATTTTCAACAGCATATTGAACATCAACATTAGAGTATTTCTTAATTTTTAAATCTTTAACTGTTAAAATTTATTTGATTGATAATATTATTATGATAATTATGATTCAAAATTTATTTGATTGATAGCATTATTATGATAATTATGTTTAAATTATTACAAATAATAATAAAATTTAAATAATAAAATTTATTAATAATATAATAATATATGTATATACACATAAATATTAATATAGATAATAAAATTAATTAAAATTTAAAAAAATTAAATCTCTTTATATAATTTTATATTATATACCAGATTCAAAAAAAGCATTTTTCTTTTCTTCCATCCTGCTATTTATCGATTTATTTATAATATAATATATAAAATAATGTATTTAAAATTTTATTAAAAAAAAAAAAAAAAAAAAAAAAAAAAAAAAAAAAAAAAAAAATAAGTAAGAATTAGTAAAATTATTTTATTAAACATTTTAATAATATGAATTATGTATATATCATTTAATGGAAAATAATCATTTCGTTAATTATTCAATATTTATACGAATATTATTTTATTTTTGAAAAATAATAATAGAGTGAAAGGAAATAAAATATAATTTATATTATTAAAATTTGTTTTTGTTTATAATGGATAAAACTTTTTTCATCCCTTTTCCCTTTCTTTTTTTCAAATTTATATTCGTTTTGTTTATTATTAATTCATGTTTGATATAGTTTCCCATTACATAAAAATAGTTTTTAATGAAATAAACATATATATAATATTATTTATATAACAAAAAAATATTTAAGTATATATCATTACCTTTCTATTTATTGTTTTTTTTGTTATTTAATTATTTACTTTTTTTTTTTTTTACTTTTTTTTTTTATTTGTTTTTATTATTACTTCTCTATTTTTTTGTTTTACTTTTTAAATTTTAATATATCAATTATAAAAAATTTATTTACTTTTCTATTTGTATGTATTTACTTAACTATTTATTTTTAAAAATATACCAATCATCGACTGACTTGTAATTAATAATTATAATGAAATTATAATAAATTTGAGATTTAATAAATAAATAAATAAATAAATAAGTAAATAAATAAATAATAAATAAATAGATAAATAAATAAATAAGTAGATAAATAATATTTAATTAATTAATAAGTAATAAATAATTTACTTATTAATATTTTAAAGTATTAACAATTATAAATTATATGTTATAATTTTTAAGTAACTGAAAGAATCAATTATATTTCTTGATAAAAATATAATTATAGTTTATTTAATGAAATTAATATTATAGTTATAAATTAAGGAGAAAATTAATAAATATAATTTTATCGTTTATTTGAAATTGAAATATATACATTTTTTAAATAGTTATTTTTAAAATAGCTTCAAATAAAATGAAGTAATATCAATATATAAAATAATTTTTTTTTTTTTAACTTTTATATTTTATTTGTTTCATTATTTTTATTTTTACAATCTAATTGTAGTGTCCTTTTTTTTTTTTTTTCTATAATATATATTTGATAAAAGTTTTAATGAATATTTATTTATTTTTATTACATAATGTAATTAAAAATGGGGCAGAAGAAGAATAAAAGTCTTTTAAGACAAATACAAGCAAAATTAATTCATTTAAAAAAATATGAAACAGTTTCACCTTCTTTATTTCAGGATAATAATGTTATTAATGGAACCAACCAAACAAATAATTATCCAAAAATTAGTGAAAAGGACATTCAAATTCTTACTTCTCCGTTAAAGAAAAATGTCAGATCATTGAAAGATTGTTTTGAAGAAGCTGTCATAAGATTATGGTTGGATTACTGTAAAACTATGTATCATATTAAAAAAGTTAACTTTTTAAGTAAAGATAATCAATTTAATAATGTTATAAAAGCTCAAAATATTCCACAGAGTCAAATGAAATTAAAGCTTTTAAAAAGTAAACATCATGTAGATTCATTAAGAGAATTAGCTTCCTTTGCATTGGGTGATGCTATAAGTAATAAAAATTCTATTGGAAATAATATAAATAAAGATAGTAATTTGTCAAATAGTAATAATGACGATATAAATAAAAATGACTTTTTTGCTTCTATACCTTCATATATACCAAACTATTTAAACAAGTAATATATATATATATGTATATAAAATTTTACTTTTAATTCATAAATTGCATATTAATATTATTCATTTAAATATTCCTCATATTTATTTTTTTTTTAAAAAATAATAGTATTATCTTCCTTGAATATATAAATAATATATGTATCGAAAAAATTAATACTCAAATTATTTTAAAATCTTTAATTGAAGTTTGTGTTAGTTATGGTGCATATTTTCAGGTAATATATATAAATATATATATATTAAATAAAATTTAACTTTTATTATAATAGTCAAAATATTTTAAAAAAAAAATTATTAAAAGTTTAAATATTTTTTTATATTTTTATATATCTATTTTTCTCTATATATATTACTTTATAATTTTTTTTTTATCTTTTTATAATTTTTAATGATATATTAAAGGCTTATAAATTACTTAAAAAACATTTTATTTTAAGACCGTATAAAAATATAAAAGTTTATAAATTTGCTTTTGAAACAGCAAAGCTTATATATAAAGAACAAGCATTTTTAAAATTTATCACTGAAAATTTAACTATATACCATATTTATCAACCTAATTTTATAAAAGTTATTTATTATTTAAAAAAAGAGAATAATAAGAAATGGGCATTTAAATTAGTTGAAAAATCTATCGAAATTTTAATTTATTATTTAAATAATTATACAAATAAAAATAGTTCATCTCTTATTTCCTTTTATATACCCACATGTATAAAAATCAAGATTGATAATGATAACAATAGTGATAATAATAATCATACTTCAAATTTTAATGATTCATATTTACCCAATATTAATATAGATTTAAATAATGAAAAGGAGATTGATTATTATTTTTCATTATGTCGTCATTATACAAAAATGTATATAGAAATGACATCTATAAAAGAAGATACCATTAGAAATTTTCCTTTATCTATATTACCAAGATCAATTAATTCAATTTTATTAAAAAAATTCAATTGTATATTTTCAGCTCTTATGATAAGACATTTTCTAAATTTTGAAGATCAAAAATATTATAAATATTTTTATTCTGAATTTTATCATTTACTTTCATCGAATCCATCAAATTATTCGAAAAATAATAAAATAGATTTAATCATAAAAATAAAAAATAGTGAAAATTGGAGGAAATGTTCACAATATTGTCAAAAACTTGATTATTTATATATAGAAAAACTTTTTAAATTTAAATCAAATTTAAATCAATTCCAAGTTTTAATTAATATAATGGAAAAATTTTATTTTTATGAGGAAGCATTTTCTTATGTTAACTGGATTTATGATACCCTAAATAATGATAATTTATCATCTTTTA